>JASDQU010108221.1:71108-113250 GCA_032191745.1 Picea mariana | reverse complement strand
CAAAGGTCCTCTTATTCTGATGGGGGACAAATCTGCAATTGAGGTTATCGGCAAAGGAAGGATTGAACTTACCAACGAAAGCTTTGAGAATGTGTTGCATGTTCCCAAACTTTTCGTCAATCTTCTCTCTATGTACCAGATGAGGAATTCCAACACCATAAATAAATTCATATTCACACAAAAAGTAATGGACATCTATGACATGCAAACCAATTCCAGGGTTGTTACCGGTGAGGTAAATCATCAATCTATATTGTATACATTTTCTGAATTTATTGAACCAGATTCTTCTTTACTGCTTACCCATGTTGATGAAAGTAGTAGGATATGGCACGAAAGGTTTGGACATTTGAATTTCAGATATATGCAACAACTTTTCAAGAAAATATTGGTTGATGATATACCAGACATCCATTTCTCCAAAGGAATCTGTGAGGGATGTGTTCTTGGAAAACACCCTCAAGAGAAATTCGACAAAGGAAAGACTCAAAGACCTTATGCCCCTTTAGATATGATCCATACTAACCTCATGGGTCCTTTTCCATATCCATCTATAAACAAAGAGAGGTTTTTTCTCATTTATGTTGATGATTTCTCATGTTTGACATGGATTTACTTTCTCAGGCAAAAACTCGAGGTCTTTCAACACCTCAAATATTTCAAACCCCTGGTTGAGACACAGTCATGAAATAAAATCAATGTCCTTCAAATTAATAACAGGGGTGAGTATGTCAATCATGAGATCTAGAATCTTTTTCATGAGGCAGGGATTCAGTTGCAGCACACAGTTCTCTATACTCCACAGCAAAACAAAGTTGCTGAGCGAAAAAACAGATCTCTAAAAGAGATGGCATCTTGCATGTTGCATGCAAAGTCACTACCACAGAGACTATTGGCTGAAGCACTTAATTGTGCAAAATACATCCAAAATAGATCTCCCCATAGATATTTCAAGGATAAGACCCCCTATGAGGCTTGGAGTGGCCTCAAAATGGAGGTGACCCACTTTCATATTTTCGATTCATGCGCATGGGTTTTGATTCCCTCTAAAAAGAGGAAGGCACTTGATCCATAGAGAACTGAGTATATTTTTTTTGGATACCCCAATGGTGTGAAGGGATATAGACTTATTGATCTTTCCTTAGACCAGCTCATCATTGAGTGAAGTGTTCAATTAGAGGAAATTGTCTCACATGTACCTCAACAGCCCCATGTAGACACCTTCATTCGTCCACCTGTCTGAGATGATGAGAATGCACATTATGAATCTTCTTCAAATGAGATTTTTGATTCATAGGAATTAAACGATCTAGATACAGAGCCAATACAGTTAGATGTAGATTCAGAGCATCCATATGCAGATGAAGAGCTAGAGAAGAGGTCCAAGTGGGCATAGACTACTCTTCCGGATGCATGGGATCTTTTTGTTGATCCAGCTGATACTAGGAGGACTTGATCTGATTTTTAGGAGCCTAATATTGCACTCACTTCCATTGAACCATTTCCATTTGCTAGCAGGTAAAACCCCTCTTTAACTACACTAGGGTTCAATATGTAGATAGAGAGAATAACCATCTAAAAGATAATCAATTCTCTATACTACCCCAAACATACTAGAACTAATATAAAGAAAGAAAAGAGAGAAGAGATCAGGTAACCATACCTCTAATCCCACGTCTGGTGATGATCTCCTCGCACTTTGAAGTTCCATTGACTGTACATCTCCTCCCATGGATGACCTGCATCCAAAGATAGGAAAACAAAGAACTACAAGCATGCTATTCCATATATAAGTTAGGGTTATATGTTTGAATTTCAAGTATAAGTCAATAAAAGTACTCAAGAAACTATCATTTGGGACAGGAAAATGTGATTCTTTTATTCATAATACAAATATTATACCTTACAATCTAAGTCAGCTACCATTCTGAGAGCCTGGTCCGGGATCCTCTTTACCATGATCCAAGTGCACCTTGTATGGAATTCTTCTCTCAACCTTCTGATCTCTTCTATGGAAGGGAATGGGCTGAATGGAAGAATAAGGGGTTGATGAGGGTATGACGAGGGTCAGACTCAGGAAGCATGACATTGAAATAAGTTCACGATGCAGGAGGCAACGCAAACTCTCCATGTGTTTGGAAGAGTAACGAAATGGAGGAGGACACAACTATATGTAGCGAGAACAACTCCCTAAGGTTATACTAGATCCCAATGCTTTGGCGAACAAATGAAAAGATGTTCTTTTTCCAAGGGCGACTCTTTGTGCTGCTGAAAAAAGAATACATATTTCTCGTCCCCTCTTTTTGGGATATTTTATTTTTATTGTCTTTTTCAATTTTTTAAGAGATTGAAAAAGAATAAAAGAATGTTGCGTTACAAAGGAGGAATGAGTGTCGCAAGCAAGCATACAAGTTCAAAGTGAAAGGAACATACTAATGCTCAGAGAAATGATACATTTGCAGGAAAAGGACACTCAGGGAAAATTCCTCAATGGGTCAAGGTGTCAAGTCGCAGAGGCAAGAAGTGATACAAGGCTTGCATATAAGGAATTCTTCAAAGGTTCAGTTGAGAGCAACATGGAGTCGAAATTAGGCCAAATACGTAGAGATGAAAATGTGATTAAGAAAGGCACGATGAGACCACTTCAATGTAATTTTAACGAGCCCAGAGAAGGTAAGATCGGTAGTTTTTTCACATTTAGAGAGTCTGAAAAAATGTAAAAGAAGACTCTAGGGAGTACCTTTTTCGAAGATAGTCTAGTCGGTTCAAAAAAGGGGTAAACTTGCACCTAAAAGACATCTATTCAAAATATTTTTAACGAGTGTAACAAAAACAAGATCACTCAGCAATATTTTCATTTTTAAGGAGTCTGAAAAAAGCTTAACTATGGACTCACAACCTTTTTCTGAGTTTAGTCTCCTTAGCCTGAAAAAGTACAAAAGTTACTAAGGAGAACTCTCTCAGCGAGACAAATCTCCCGAGACGTACCTTTTTCCTCTATAATCTACAGGATGGAAAAAGGGTTAAACTCGTGCCAATAGATGTTCTTCTGGACCAATTTAACGAGTGTGAAGGAACAAGGTCACTCGACGATCTTTTCAAATTTAGGGAATCTGAAAAGAGCTTAACTCTAGAAAAAAATAAGATCTATGATGAAGATCATCCCAGGGTCTGTATGGACCAGTCAACACCTCAAGAATCACCTCATCAGAGGGAAATACCAGGTGTAAAGGATTTGTAGTGGCATGATAACCTTGAGCTCAAATAGGCTCGCAAACTGGATCTAACTCATGTGGGCGAGTCAGATCAGGGTTGGCCGAAATTTGCTGACAATGTTGTACGCAACCTCAGCAGTGGACAAGGGCATGGTCATGTGATGATGCCCTATCCCTTCGATCGAAGTAGATGGGGAAGGAATAATCCACAACAGGGATAATTTTAAGGATGGGAATTGATATTAAAATGTAGAAACCAGGGCTAATCTTACTAGTCCTTAATATGAAAAATGTAAATTTTTTAGTGATAGTTTTTTTGAAATTTTTCAAATTTATAAGGATTTTATATAGTTTCTATAAAAAAAATTTGATGTTTAAGGTAAAATAATTTTATTCTATGGAATTTGGGCAAATCATTTTTAGAAAAAATGGAAATTCGAGAATTGTTTTTTGGGAAAAACCATGAAAAATTAGCCCATTTTCGAAATTTAGCCCCTAAAATCATCTATGGTCCACGGATCGTGAAAGTGAGTCGTTTGAAATGACAAAACTTGAAATATTGTAGTCCTAAGCTGGTCGAGGACAGTCGATATAAGATTGGCATCACCAGAAGGTGGAAGGTAATAGAAAGTTCTCATCAATGATGGACACAAGCCAACCCCTAAGTTGACGATGTCGGGCTACGTATTATCAATCATTGAGATCGTGGAAGTCACTGATGAAGGGTCAGGATGGGAGAAGGACAACTTGTCAATGGTTACAATCGAGGGGTTTCATAGAATCAAAATCCAAGTCAAATAATCCATCTACTAATCTTTCCGCCAATGACCCCTCATGACAATACATATTGGAAATGGTTCACAACGGAAATGATGGAGGTATTGTGAAGAAAATTGTAGTGACGGAAACACTAGACAACATGCACTTCTGCCAAAGAAATTTTCTCAATGTGAGAATAGTTGAGTTTTGGTCCAACGAGGCCTTGACTAAGCTTTTATGTAACGTGATCCTCGAGCAGATCATCCTCTTGAACCAATATCATACCGATGTTTTTTTCTACAACAACCAAATACAAAAGGAAATATTTGTTATAATATGGAGGCCAGAGCAGCGGGACGGATGTCAGGGCGCGTGTCAGCGCTTCAAAGGAACACTGAGTGGATTCATCCTAAAAAAATGGGACTCCATTTTTCAAGAGATTCATAAATCCTTTATTAATCTCAATGTAATTCGTGACAAAAAGTTGAGGAAAGTTCGCTTTATCCTGTAAGCTCTGAAGCTAGGGTATCGTGCACGGGGGAGGCAATTGAACTATCACCTCAACCTTGAGAGGATCGACCATGATCCCTGTTGTAAAAACAATGAAGCCTAAGAGATGACCTATCGTCACATAGAAACTGCACTTGTTGGGATTCAATTGAATCAGATAGTAGCAACATTTCTCAAAGATCAATCCAATATGAGAGGGATGATCAAGTCTCTTGTGAGAGCGTGATTCTAGATCATCAAGATATGCCTCGAATATATGTCTAAGGTCCTGAAAATAAAATGACATGGCCTGTTGAAAAGTGGCTCCAACATTCTTCAAGCCAAAAGGCATCTTACGATACGCGAACGTGACCTGAGGACAAATAAAAGTTATTTTATGTTGGTCCTCGGGTTTGATCTGAATCTAGATATATCTCGATAAACCATCCATGAATAAAAAGATCTTGCATCCAGTGCATTCATCAACAATCTGATCGATGAACGTGATCGGAAAATTATCTTTTGAGCATGCCTTATTCAAATCATGGAATTCCATGCACACATGAAACGTACCATGTTTTTTGTTAACCGTAACTGGGGTCTACACCCATTCTGTCAACTGCACGGGCTAGATAAAACCGACTTTGTGGAGTTTTTTTACTTTAGCCTTAATTGCTATCGCTTTTTGAGGATTCACCGAATGAATATTCTATTGGATCGTCTTGGCATCAGGATAAGTCGTTATTTCATGCTTGACGATTCTTGGGTCTACACCTGACATTTCCTTGTAAGACCAAGAAAAGACTTCGCAGAATTATTTAAATAACTCAACATAAATTCGAATCTCTTCGAGGGAAAAATTTGCTCCGACAAAAACATTCTCTAGAAAGCTAGGGGTTTTGGAGATATCTATGGGAATTTTTTTGGAGATACTCACCATATTACCCTCAGCGTAAAATGTGTGTGTAACCAGAGGATTAATAGGATAATACTTATATCCATTCACGGTCGAAACAAATTTTCCCACCTCTATTCTCCTTAACTATAGAAAAAACAAGATCTATGATGAAGATCATCCCAGGTTCTGTATGGACCAGTCAATGCCTCAAGAATCACCTCATCAAATGGAAATACATGGTCTAAAGGATCTGTAGTGGCAGGATATCAATGAGCCCAAATAGGCTCACAGACTGGATCTAACTCATGTGGGGGATTCGGATCGAGGTTGGCCAAAAATTTTCGGACAATGTTGTACGCAACCTTAGCAGCGGACAAGGGCATGGTCATGCCATGATGCCCTGTCCCTTCCATCGAATCTGATGGAGAAGGAAGATTCCATGGCAGGAATAATTTTAAGGATGGGAATTGATATTAAAATGTAGAAACCTGGGCTAATCTTACTAGTCCTTAATATGCAAAATGTAAAATTTTTGGTGATAGTTTTGTGAAAATATTCAAATTTATAAGGATTTTATATAGTTTCTATAAAATTTTGGCAATGTTTAAGGTAAAATAATTTTATTCTATGGAATTTGGGCGAATCATTTTTAGAAAAAATGGAAATTGGAGAATATGTTTTTAGGAAAAACCATGGAAAACTAGCCCATTTAAAAATTTTATCCCCTAAAATCATATATGGTCCATGGATCGTGCAAGTGAGTCATTTGAAATGATGAAACTTGAAATATTGAAGCCCTAGGTTGGTCAGGAAAAACCGATATAATCTTGACATCACCAGAAGATGGAAGGTAATCGAAAGTTCTCATCAATGATGGACGCAAACCAATCCCTAAGTTGACGATGTTGTGCTACGGATTATCAATCATCAGGAGCATGGAATTCACTGATGAAGGGTCAGGACGAGAGAAGGATAAATCATCAAATCGTAGCAACCACTGCATGAATTTCATAAGTCCAAATCCTCCCTGACAACAGGTTATAGTCGAGAGGCGCATCAACCACTTCAACTTCGATGCACACGGGTTTTCCTCCCAACTACATGGGGAAAGAAGGAATGATTCCATGTGTTCTAAATGACCTACCATCAAACTTCGTAAGAAACATAGGTGATGAAGACAAACCAGGTTGGCCAATGGCCTTCCAACATGCCAACGACATCACACAAGTTGAGGCACCCCCATCAACCACCATATGAAATATATTCCAAGTAAAATATTATGTGGTGTAAGCCACTACTATCTGAAACACAACGTGGTAAGGAAGACAAGGTTTCAATTTGGTTGGATCAAGAACCATTTCTCTCAGGTTACAAGTCTCTATCGATCCCAAGGTGGATAAGAGATCCTTTCTATGTGAAGGGTAACTTTGGATAACTTCCAAAGCAGACATTGCGTAAGGTGTTTGTGCCAAATATTCCACAATGGAGTAGTTTTGGGAAGCCCTCACGTTCAAATTATGAGAATCCTTCTTAAACGCACCTTTTGGGATGAGAGTCATCATTTATACTATCGTCATCTTAATCTGGAGAGGAGTTGGTGGGTTTGTAGCTTATTTTCCCTTTTCAACAAATTCTGGCATTCTCTAATATCGGGACCTAGTCACTATATTAGCCTCAACTTCCATCATGTAAACATTTGCGACCGTGTTATTACTGGTATTTGTGGGGGGTCCTTGACTTCCCTCTTCCACGCTCGAGGATGTTGAAGCTTGAGCCATGTTTTTCCCATGTGGAAATGGGTTCATCATCCCAATAGGTTGTTGTTTCACCAATAGCTTCTGATCTTCTGTGAGTCAAGGGCATATATGAGTCAGGTGGTCCTCCATGCAAATATTACATGGATACTTCTACTTCCTCTTCTCCATTTTTCCCCCACCAACATTGTTAGTAGCCTTTTTGTCCCCTTTACCCTTCTTGTTCCATTTTTTCTTATTTCCCTCAGGCTATTGGTTGTCCTTAGGGTTCGTTGACTACACACTATGTACGTCTGATGATTGGGTAGGGGGAACAGTCGAACTTGAGGTCTGGCTGGTTGCAGTCTGTTGTATCGACAATTTTTGCAATTGATTTGACAACAGATTAGTGGAATTTCATTGTGTTGATCCCACAATACCATCGTCATAGGGTCTAGACTTTTATTTGGCCTTATCGAGAATAGACTGCGACGCTTCTGGAAAAATATCATAGAGCATGTCGGACTGAGAGTAGATCAGTTCAATATGTTGCGCTCTCATTATCACATATTCCTCTGAAAACACTCTAGAAGTCACTATGTCCTTGGATATGCAAGGAAACAAAGACTTTAGGAACCACTCCAGTAAGAAATCCAGAGGGAACTGGACCTTAATCAACATTTTTAAATGCCACCATTATCAGATATGATCGGAGATATGGTTGGCCTTGATTTGCTCAAAGTTGCCCAACAATTCGGTGTCGGCATCATATCTCATGGGTAACTAGAAATGGTTCAAGAATACTATCACCAAGTAATTGAAGTAAGAATACCTCGAGCGGTTGAGCTCAATATACCATTTTGCATCACCCCCTATAAGAGTGCGTTGAAAAATAAATTGGATGAATTTGTCTCGCAGTGAGTTTGACGAGAACCATAAGTGAAATGTTGTCATGTGATCACCTGGATCTTCTCTAGGATTTCCTTCAAATTTTAGAATATCTGAGGGAAACTTAGTCGGCATGGGGGGCCAACGTGGATCATGAAAAATTAGGTCATTGAGTAATATCGACAAGTCTGGTAGATGTAGCGTTGCCAAAAATGGTAGTTCAGGTTGAGTACTATGTACAGGAAAAGAGGGTCCTAGATTTTGACTGACATCAAGCTGCCAGGAAAAGTTGGACTACTGGTCAGGGTTTTGGTAAAAACCATGGCCTTGACTAGCATATGGAAACTGTGTCTATTGGGATATCATTGGTTGACTCCCGTAATTGGACGACATAGCTTGTGCAGGGATTTCTCCCTGTGTTGTGCTCCAAGGATTTCAGAAGGGGATGACCCTAGTCAATTTGATGGGCATGAGTATGGAGCCCTGCCCAGGGTTCTATTGTGCATGGAAGGGATTTCTTCTGACCAAAGTCCCCTACAAAGGAACTGATCCCTTCCACAGATTCCAAAAACCCTGAGTGGAGAAAACTCCAGTCGTCGCTCCCTATGTAGGAATAGTACCCTGCACAGGGTTTTGTTGTCTGAAACTAGGGTTTCCCCCAGCCGAGATGACAATTGAACAAAAATCATTCTTCCAAAATGTGTCAAACAAAGAGAATGACATAGATCCCACCAACATTGTGTAAGATGAAGGTCCTAAACTTCCTGCTCCAAACAAGTTGTAATTATCATTCAGCCTGATTGGTTGTTGGAAATCACTACCGAGTGAGGGGGACAGAGGAGGTATATGACCTCCACCATAAGCGATAGCATTGAAGGGGATTGAAGCACCCTCGGTGGACCCTTGCATGGGATCATTTGAGCTTCCTTCCCCTAGAGCCATGGTCTGTAAAGTGGAGTAGGTAAGAACCAAATTCAAATCAAAGTCATGCATCCCATATGAGAATGGAGGGCCTGTCGCACTCTGAGTAAATGGAACAGTGGTCGTCGTCGATGATGGTATCAAACCACTGCCCAAAGTAGAGGGATTCAAGACCACTATGGTCCATACTGGCGAGGGTGGGATAGGAAGCAAGATTCCCCCTATGGTTATAACCGAAACAGGAGTATGAGGACTCTCGGACGAAGTAGCAACATTTTCTTCCATTGCTACTTGTAAAACTAACTGGCGCTCAGAAGGTGTCACATCAGGAGGGACAACTTGTATCAAGATCAGCGCTGACAAGTCAATGATCAGAGGGTTGGCTAGCCTGAGAGATTCTTCTTGAATTTAATAAATGGTAGGTTCCTCCAGAGTTGAATAGTCTCCTCACAGAGCAGGCTCAAGCATAGTTTCATGCAACCCAGTCACTTCAAACCACCCTTGTTGGTCAAATCTTCACCGTAACGGTGGCGTAGGTGGCTCTAATGGAACCGACGACACGCTTTGAAGCCTTCGTGACTGGAAAAGTTGTTGATCTTCCACCTTTTGAAATGATCAACCGACACAGTAATGATTAACTAGCGTTTAAACACCAAGCACACACTAAAAATTTCCTATAAGACAAATCAAGTAGTCAACTATCTAATTGGAAGGACAGTTACGCCAATCAACACTAGAGGAACTAACCAGTGTAAGTGAACCTCGAACATGGAAGCACCTTCCGGGTATACTTTGCAAAGAATGATCCGACGTATGCCCCAGGTACCGCTATATAACCCTACAATCACCCGTGTAAGTCCCTGGAATATGGGAAACTAAGTTTGCAGCTCACAATTAGTCACAAGGCGGGTATAGTCGAAAGTCGGGTGGATCACAATAAGCAGGAAAAAAAGTCTGAAATGTATCAAGGGTATCAAGAGAATATGTTCTGGAAGAAAAAAGAGGATCTAGAATAGATTCAAGGTCCATGAAGCTCCGTAGGAAAATTTAGTCGATAGTACTCCCAAGGCAGATCCTCAATATGTGTTCCCCACTATGTTTAGTCCAACTTTGGAGGGGTTATCTTATCTTCCTTTCCTCACGTGACCTCATGTTTATCCCCTATGTTAGAGGGGGGTCCTGGATAACTTTTACGACACTGGACTTAAACACTCCCTAACTCAGACTCCATTTTTTATTTAATGGCCTTGAAGAGTTTCCTCTCCAACCTAATTCAAAGCCCTAACCCTAAACTCATTAGTTGACCCTACAAACATAAAAAGTATAGTTTTTTTTATATTAAACGTTCTTTTCAAAGGCTTGATTTACTCACATGGATATGGTGGTGAAACTCATGATGTTATAAAGAGATGAAAAGAGGATAGAATTAAAATACTTGAAAGAAACATTACTTCAAATTGAAACGAAAAGCTTTATAACTAACTCTTTGTTACTCCACTTTTCTTAACTAACTTTTCAAGATCTTGTAAAGAAAACCTAAAACCTACTTTCTCTTGACTACAAGCTACTTATGCTTCAGGAAATCAATAAAGAACTTGAAAAACAAACTCCTTTTCCTTTTTTGCAAATAACCAACTCTAACTACTTTACCAAATTGAAAAGAAAATATATATTTTTTAAATTGCCTCAAAGAGAAAAACTGAAATAAATATTTTTATTTTTTCAAAGCAAGTAAAAGGGATAAAAAGAAAATTAAAACAAGACTGAAACATATCTTTAGCCCACTTCAGATTGCAGGGCTTCAATCAAGAAACCAAGAAGGCAGATCTACAATTCAATAGCTTGCTTAAAACCCTTTTAAAAGTAAACACAAGAAAATCAAGAAGACAAGTAAACTGAACTCTAAAACCAGGCTATGGTTGTAAATAGAGAGTCTGGACTGATCCAAGAAACCCTGAGAATTGTGAACCTCAATCAGGAAAGAGGCAAAATCCCTCTTTTTCAAAACATTTCTTGAAACAGAGACGTGGGTTGTTGCATTAGCATCCTATGTATGTACGTGGATTTTATACTGAGTAGAGTGTATATGTATGTGGGATGACTCAGGACAGGGAGCATACACCTCTATATATTTCCAAAAAAAGAAAAGATCAGGCAATATTACAGTGTAGGGACAACTGGTATTGCACTTAACTGTGACCAGAATCCCTTGATAGACTCATAAAACTCAAAAGAAACTTGAAAGGAAAACAAACCAATCAAACAACCCAAGATCCCCTAAAAATCTTAGAGGCTTCCCCAGTATGGTTGCGATTTCTACTAGCGGAAAAACCCCCCTTTAAAATACACCATGGTTTAATATGTAGACAGAGCGAATAACCGTCTAAAATCTAATCAATTCTCTATACTACCCCAAACATACCAAAACTAATCTAAATAAAGAAAAGAGAGAAGAGATCGGGTAACTATACCTCTAATCCCACATCTGGTGATGATCTCCTCACACTTGGAAGTTCCACTGACTGCACGTCTCCTCCCAGGGATGACCTGCATCCAAATATAGGAAAACAAAGAACTAAAAGCATGCTATTCCATATATAAGTTAGGTTTAGATGTTAGAATTTCAATTATAAATCAATAAAAGTACTCAAGACACCATAATTTGGGACAGGAAAATGTGATTCTTTTATTCATAATACAAATATTATAACTTACAATCTAAGTCAACTACCGCTCCATGAAATCGGTCTGGGATCCTCTTTACCAGGCTCCAAGTGAACCTTGTATGGAATTCTTCTCTCAACCTTCTGATCTCTTCTATGGAAGGGAATGGGATGAATGGAGGAACAAGGGGCTGATGAGGGTATGCTAAGGCAATATCTCCCAAAAGGCAGAAATATCTTGGGCAAGGAGGGGAATTGAAATTGGGCATAGTTTCACTGTTCTTATGATTATCTTTGAAATGAGATCCCAATATCTCCTTTTATATGCCAAAAGGATGGTTATTTGGTTGGGTGACGGGCTATAACAAGTGGATTATTTGGGAAACCTCCAATAGCCCGTGAATTTCAACAAAATCCTTAAAAAAAAAAATTGCAACTTTTGCAAGCATAAGCGAGTTGTAATGGTGAAACATATGTATGTACGCTAGTTGTAGTGGTGAAGAAAGCATGTGTATGTGGAATGTAATGGTGCAGGGTGCATGCATCTTCCAAAATATGGTTTTTTAAGAAGAGCTTCTCAGTAGTGCTTTAGAAAAAAATGCAAGTAAGAGGACCAACGCCAAGTATGCAAGAGTAGGAAATTTTAGGGCTATAACATCCTCCAAACATATTTTCTTGGTTCAGTCTTCAGATCCACAGTCTTATGGTAAGGCTGCTAGAAATCCCTTTTGGGAATCTGCCATGCAGGAGGAGTACAACTCCCTCCTCGAGAACTAGACTTGGGATATAGCTCCCCTTCCTTATGGAAGGAAATTTTTTAGATGCAGATGGGTCTACAATAGTAAGAGCACAACAGATGGACATATTAGCAGATACAAAGATAGGCTTGTTTACAAAGGCTTTGAACAGGTGCATGGCATCGACTATGATGAGACCTTCGCTCCAATAGCAAATATGGATTCCATATGTTTGGCACTTTCCATTGCGGCAACCAAGGGATGGGAAGCCTATCATATGGACATTAAGAATGCATTTCTTCAAGGTGATTTCTCTGAGGAAATCTGTATGGAGCCACCCCAGGAATTTATGCGTGATTCCTGTTTAGTCTGTAGACTGAATAAATCTCTTTATGGCCTCAAGAAGGCTCTGAGGGAATGGTATGCCAAGATGGACTCCTACTTATTGTCACAGAACTTTGTGCATTTTAAAACAGACTTGAATGTCTACATGCTCAGAACGGTTGATTCACTTCTACTCTTAGTTTTGTATGTTGATGATTTTTTGATCATCGGTTACTCGACTTCAGTGATTGCTGCAGTCAAGATAATTCTACATGACATGTCTTTTATGACGGACATGGGTCCGCTACAATTCTTCCTTGGAATTGATATTAGTCAGAATGCATCAGGAATCCAACTGTCTCAGGCCAAGTATGCACGAGATCTCCTTAAGAGATTTCACATGACAGACTGTTAGTCTTCTCCAAATCCTTTCCTATCAGGAGTCAAACTTGAGGATGGTGGGGATACTCCACTGGTTGACAGCACATTGTACAAACAGCTAATGGGGAGCTTGTTGTATCTCACACACTCCATACCATACCTCTCCTATGTAGTTTGTGCAGTTTCTAGGTTCATGCAGGAGCCGCATGAGCTACATTGGAAGGTTGCAAAGCATATCCTTCGATACATACAAGCCACCATCACCTTTTTTATTCATTATGTATCATACTCTAAATTAGATCTCATTGGGTTTACTAATTCTGACTGAGTTGACGATAACATTAATCGCAAGTCCACATCTGGTTACTCACTCAGTCTTCGTTCTGGGCCTATTTGTTGGTCGAATAAGAAGAAGGATGCTATTTCTCTTTCTTCAGTCGAGGAAAAGTATAGAGGGTTAGTTAAGATATTAATTCAGGATATGTGGCTACAATATTTTCTCACTGAGTTGGGCATTCAGTTTCATTGGTCGATTGTCATCTAGTGTGACAACCAGAGCACTCTGAAGTTATACAGAGATCCAGTTCATAGGTAGTAGACAAATCACATCAATATCCACACGCACTACATCTGGGACTTATTACACGAGGGGATCATCGACCTACAGTTCTATCCTTCACCAAAACAGACAACGGGCATCTTCAGTAAGACCTTCACTGAGCAGAAGTTCCACTCTTTGTGAAGTCATCTTGGAGTGAAGGACATCGTTTCCTAGCAACTGTCAGTTCTTCGTTTTACATACATTGTACCTTGAGAGAGCAGGGGGGGTGTTCCCATGAGGTTTTCCCTCTTTCCTCATTTATTTCAGTGTATTTTTTTCATTCAGGTACGTAACATGTCCTCATTGTCATGACCCATTCTTTATTTTCACCATAGTGATGTTCAGGGGGGGTGTTTGAGTTACTTCAAGCACACCTAGGATTCATTTTTTCTAAGGTCCTAAGTTTTTTCCTATGTTTATTAGTCATTATTCAGTATCCTAAAGTTTAGGGGAGAATATTCCACCTGTAGAATATTCTCTTCAATTGATACTTCAGTTTGACTAGTTCAGTTGAGTCTAGATGAAACATTGGGACCATCAACATGAGAATCTACATTAGCCTTGGTTTCATCACTAGACTGGTGCATTTCCATTGATTCGTTGATCTACTTCTCACTACACTTTGTTTCAGTCAGTTAACTGAAGATCGATTGACCAATTAACTTAGCTAGGTGGCAGTTCACTCCCATAACTCCCTAAGAGACTATACTAGGTGGAAGTTCACTCACGTAACTTCTGGTGTGTGTCCATATCACTCTATACCACCACTATGGTGCATTGGTTCTCCTCCAGTGTGCATTGATTGAGTTATACAACATATATTATGTCTAAATTATTCATTATTCATAATCATTAATGAGAATTCTTCCATTCTTTCTCTCTTGCTTCTTCTTTCTCAATTTCTCTCTACAAATGTGTGTGGTATTTTCAAGCTAGATCTATTATGTGAAAGTTAAACACATTTACACCACATACCTTCTTCCTTCTTGTTTTCTGAGTAAATTTCCTACACAAGGTCATGAACCATTGTCGTGTTTGTTATGTCGTGATCTGCATACTTCAATTTGGCCACTTTCCCTAGCATATCCTCAACTACAACTATAGCATCTGAGATATGAGGTAGTGTTATCTCCACTAGGGTTTGTTTTCCTGGTACTTTTATTTTATGTCCTACATCTAGGTGTTCCTTTGCAAATCCTTCCTCGACTTATTCTTCTTCTTTGTCCTCTGTTTTTTGCTGGCCTCTAATATCTTTGACCAGGAATTCTTCTATGACAGCTTCATGTTTATGATTTTCCATTACCTCCACTTCTACAGGTTTTTCGGGATTAGGGTTTGATTCCTCATTACAGTTTTTCGATTGTCCTATGCTCTGATCCATTTTCACCTCTTATGTGGTTGTTTTTTCTTCTTCTACCCTATTTGGACTGATGGATTCGGTCTTTGACATTCTGACATCCTTCAGTTCCATGAAACTTTCTGGTTCGACCATTCTTTCCTTCTTCCTCCTGGATTGTCGGGTCACCTTTACAAATCGTCAGGGAGTGTCAACCTTAGGAGGTGTCATATTTCCTACCTTGCATGTGAATGATTGTCTCTCTTTCTGAATAACCCTTTGTTTGTGATCTTAAGCTCTCTATTTATCATAAATCATGAAGTGTTGGACTCTTCTAATATTTTCTCTTTTTATAGACTCAATAATTAATGTTTTAATGTGTCCATTCTTTTCTGTTCACCTTTTACGAACAAGATCCAACTATTAGGTTACCAAAGTTGCGAGGGGATGAGTCAGATGATCCAGAAAAACATGTTTTCATCTATGAGAAGATATGGGTAGAAAAGCAGATAAGAGAGGAGCACACAAAGGTTTTGTAGTTGGACATCACATTCAAAGACCGCATATTAGACTGGTACATGAGTTTCTCAACAAATAATCCAACGGGAATGCCTACAACTGTAGCATATGTGAAGAGACAGTTAATAAATGAAATTCAAAAACCAAGCTCAGAAGACCATTTTATGAACGAAATGATAGAGATCAAGAATAAACCAGGAGAATCAGTCTAGGAAGTGGACCAGAAGTTCAAGAGGCTTTGGAGGAGGTCGAGGACCAGTTTTTTTTCATAACTCTCAGTGAGAGCTAGATATGGTGTATTCTTTATATAAATATAGACATTACTTGTTAGGGAAACATTTCAATATGTTCACAGATCATTTTTCTCTGGGATATTTAGTCAATAAGCCAATGTTGGGGGGAATGATATGCAGATGGCTACTTTTGTTTCAATAATTTGATTTTAAATTTGTGGTAAAGCCTGGAATATTGAATGCAGGACCAGATCACTTATCCAAGATCACTAATGGAGAAGAACCCAGTAACTTGTAAGACAACTTTCCAGATTCACAATTGTTTTTAGTATAGATAGTTGATGAGTATTTTGCAGACATTATTGAGTTTTTGAGTACATGATTTGCACCAAGATAATTTACTATTGTGTAGAAGAAAAATTTTGTGGTCATAGAAACACATTATCAATTGATTGTTGTTCATTTATACAAACTAGGCACAAACAACATCTTGAGAAGATGTGTGATGGAGCATGAAAGACCCATTATTTTGGTAGAGGCACATGAAGGAATTGTAGGAGGGAATTACAGAGGAAAAGATACCACGCAGAAGGTATTGCATGCAGGATTATGGTGGCCAACAGTTCATAAGGATTCAAATGAATATTATTAGAAGTGTGATGTTTTTTATAGAGTTGGGAAACCATCGAGGAGGGATAAAATGCCATTGAGACCTCAAGTAACTTCACAATTGTTTGATAAATAGGCAATAGATTTTGTAGGTCCAATTAATCCACTAGCAAGAATACTTGACTAGATGGGTTGAGGAAGCACCATATATATTATCACATTGATAGAATACTTTACCAGATGGGTTGAGGCAGCACCAGTAAAGGATTGTAGCACAGAGACTGAAGAATGCATTTTATTTGAACATGTAGTGACAAGGTTTGGATATCCAAGAATATTTATGAGTGATCATGGGACTCACTATATCAACAATACAATTGAGGAAATGGTTGAAGAGTTTAATATACATCACCAGAAGAGTACTCCTTATCACCTGCAAGCAAATGGGATAGTAGAATCCTTTAACAAGATTTTGGAGAATTCCTTGACAAAGATTTGTAATGTAAATAAAGATGATTAGGATTTGAAGGTACCAGCATTACTTTGGGGTTATAGAACTACTTGTAAGAATCTAACAGGGAAGACACCCTTTAGTTTGGTTTATGGACAAGAGGCAGTAGTTCCCTTGTATTATTTTATACCAAGTCTATGCATTGCAATAATTACAGATATGACAGAAAGAGGTAGAGCGCAAGAAAGATTGTCTCAGTTGATGGAATTAGAAGAGGACAAAATCATGACACATTTCCATCAAGAGGTACAGAAAGAAAAGGATAAACCATGGAATGAAAGACACATCAAGAAGAATAAGTTTGAGGAAGGAAATATGGCTCTCCTCTATGACAGTAAGTATTTACAGCACCCAAGGAAGTTTAGAATTCATTGCCTAGGGACATATCAGATAAAGTCTGTCATGGATGGAGGTGTTGTACAACTGCAAGACTTAGTAGGAAAGGAAGTTCAAGGACTAGTAAATTGTAGTTTACTGACACTGTATAGGTAAAATTGACCTACTAAACCTCGGTAGTTGAAGCACATCAAGTAGACTTGTACATATTGTAAATAATAGGATCTAACAGAAGAAAAAGGAAAAGAAAAGTAGAAAAATGAAGAAAAAACCAAAAATAGATAGTTAGAAGGATAAATGATAGACAGGTAGTTGGGAATGACAACACATAGAGAGGAAGAAAATTGGTTTGGCAGAATTCATAAGACTGTGCACAGAAAAAGTTAAACATCATGTGACAAGATGAAGAATAACCGAAAAAGTGAAAAAAAAACGGTGAACAAAAAAGAATGGATGTGTTAAAACATCAATGACCGAGTCTATAAAAAGGGAAAATATCAGAAGAGTCCAACACTTCATTATTAAAGAGAAATAGAGAAATTAATATAAAAAACAAAGGGTGATTGGGAAAGAGAGACAGTCATTCACATGCAAGGCAAGCAAGATGGAACCTCGTAAGGTTGGCATTCCCGAACGATTTGTAAAGGTGACTCGACAATCCGGGAGGAAGAAGGAAAGAATGGTCGAAAAAAAAAAAATCATGGAATTGTAGGATTTTACAACATCGGATACTAAATCCATATGTCCAACTAGGGTAGAAGAAAAAAAACCAACTGCATAAGAGGTGTAAATTGATTAGAGAGCAGGAAAACCAACAAACCCAAATGATCAAGAAAACCCCAATTCCTAAAACCATCTAGAAGTGGAGGTAATGGAAAAGCAGAAGCAAGAAGCCATCGCAGAAGAAGTCATGGTTGAAGATATTACAGGCCAGAAAGAAACAAAAGATGAATAAGAAGAATAAGTCGAGGAATAATTTTCATATGAGAACCTAACCATGGGATAGAAAAAAAAATTACTAGGAAAACAAACCCTAGTGGAGATAATGCTACCTCATATCCCAGATGTTGTAGTTGCAGTTGAGGACATGCTAAGGAAAGTGGAAAAATTGAAGTATGCAGATCACGATGTAACAGAAGCGACAAATTTTCCTAACCTTGCACATGAAATTTACTTCGAAAATAAGGAGGAGGTAGGACCCTCAGGAAAACCAATTTTGGAGCCTACACAGTGGATCATATGACTATATAACTCGGGCATTATGAACTTACTGGAGATACCGCATTTTGGGTGAGGTAAGAACGTGGGCGACTATGTGAATTAACTATTGGTGAGGGTACATGGAGGTATCTTGTGGATGTATAGGATGGTACATATTAATGTAGATCTCATAGGAAAGATCACAAGGTTTCCTTCCAGCAGCGTAAAACTAGAGGACTACTTGGATAACAAATCTAGGGATAAGGAGATTGCAGAAGAAGTCAAAGTGTAGTTTGGGAAAAATAGGGGAAACAAGGGTATAGTGATAAAATACATCAACGACCGTGCAAAAATGTTTTCCATGAATATTATGGCCTACAAACTTTTGAGGAAGTGTAGAAAGGAAGAGGCCCCGATATGAGTTATAGAAGCAACTGTGCAGTGTGCAAAGGGTATTGTATTTAGCTGGGCACCCTATTTACTGAACCATTTTTTGATAGATTGCAAGGATGCACAAGATAATGGGAAAAAATTCCATCACTCTCGGTTGTTGATATTGATAGCATTGGCAGAATGGTAGGAACCTAAATTCACACCGTTTCTAGACAGAAAAGGGAAATGTTGTGTAGCACAATATGTAACCTTGTTGGCATAGGGGTAGGCCCAAGGTTCAATTCTTAACAATGAACCAACAAAACCCCGACTACTGGCCCTTTCAACAACACTTGTGAAGCAGGGGAGGTCTCAACCGAAGTAGGAACATGGGGGGGTTACAGGACGTAGGTGTATGTAACCAAGATGGGACACAGATATGTGCTAATAACACTTCAAACAATCATCTATTAACACTTAGGATTAACATGCATTAGCTCATTATCCTTATTAACATCGCAAAACATACCCCAAATATAGATCTAGCGTAGTAACAACAAATATTTTGTACCTTAAACACTTAGCACTTAGCACTTTGAATCAGATCTAGCATTCTAACATAAGCAATGCATTTAAGAAAAAAATACATATTCATTACACATTTAATCTAAGCACTAAGAAAAACATAACAGAGATAACATCGCACAAAGAAAGCCATAAGACACCAGATGTACGTGGTTCACCCCAGTGTGGGGCTATGTCCATCAACCCCTTCGCCTTCTTTATTATGTTCTTGAATATTATATTCATTCACTCTTGTGCACTTCGCCATAGAGTCTAGCTTCACACCAGACAGGAGATCTACGCACTGAGCACCAGATCCTCCTTCCAAAACTACGTCAGGGCACAGAGCCAACCCTCTATCAAGCACAAAGCCTTAACACATATACATTCTGTTGCACAAAGCAACTCAAAATACTTGAACTTAGCTCTCAAGACTTCTACTTCTACACTACATTATTACTTATTTATAATTTTAAAAACCCTTACAATAAGTCCTAATCATGGGTAAACCCCATGGGCCGACATCTCATAAACCCAATACAAAAACCCTAGAAACCCCCTTATTGGGTCCACATAGCCTACAAAAATGGGTGAGATCCACGATCTCATCTCCTCCTGGGCACTCCTTCCTCGACCAATGTGTCGAAGTCCAAAATTGGGTCAACTCTGACCAAGGTTTCCTGAAAACTTGGTCAAGGGACAATAAGCCCCCAACACTCAATTGTGACTCATCTTGAGTCACTTAGGCCTATATAATGATTCCTCAAAGGCCTCAAGCTTAACTTGAGATGCCTCAACTTGTTGCTTCTCCTAAGCCTCCTGCTCAGTGAGCTCCTAGACCGTATGCTCTGTAACAGGCCCTTCTAGGCGTTGTTCTACTGATGCAACCACTTGGTCCAATTGCGAGCCCTGTCCCTCAATATCTTCAAACACCTTGTAGGCTTCATCTTGTATAGGTTATAACCTCAACGTGAATTCCATTATCTTTCCCTAGAGGGAAGTGATCTGTTGTTTTACTGCACATTTCTCCTAAGATCTCTTCATTCCTTCAACTGTGGTGAGGAGCTTCATCTGCACCTGCACAAAAAATGTCTATTATTGCGCCTCCTGCAATTGTGCTTCCATATTTCTTATCTCTCGATCCTCGGTGAGGCCTTCATATGTCTTTTTTCTTCTATCACTTAGTTTTTTGCACTCTGAGGTGAGGGATTTGATCCTTACTTCTGTTTTCTTAGCGATTTCCTCCCTCTGTTCACACACCTCTTGCGGGGTGCTAGGTATTTCTTGGGCCTCCAATTCTTTTATCCTAGCTTGAATCTACTAGAGGGTCTCATCGAGCTTCATTACTTGAGCCTCGACCGAATCTAGTTCCTTCTGTGCTAAACCTGGCACAAAGTGACATGCTTTACTCACTAATTCTTTGACCATATCCCGCTCTACGATCAATTTCTCCTTTTCACTATATAGCTAGGATTTTTCCTCCTGAAGCATCACCTGAAATGTTTATCTGTCACTTTTGCAGGAATCTACACTATACTGCGCTACTCGTAATTGTTCTAAGGCTTCATATTTCTCTTTTTTCAAGGCATATGTAGCCTTCTCCTTCTCAACTGGACTCTCTAAATTCAATCTTCTATCACATCCACAAGTCTGCTCAATTGGGCTAGTTCATCCCCCAATTTTTCAATCTGTGATGAGGAAGGTGAAGAAGGTACTGTATGGACCAAATGAACAACTTGTTGTACTTCCTTCAATTCCTTTTCGATCCTTCCATATAGCTACTCCTGCTTCTCTCTATATCTCTACAATATTTCCTTGGAAGCATCCTCCATAGCTCCACAGACCAGACTGATATCATCCTTTGTGAATGTGGCCTCGAACTGGGTTTTATTAGTGCACGTCTTCTTCCTTGTTGAAGGTTTCTTTGGAGAAACCTTCCTCTTTTGCGGTATTACTGTCCCAATAGGGGTATCCTTAAGTGGAGGGGTGGTAGCTTCACCTCCTCCTTTCCTTTCTTCTCCTTCATCTCCTCTTCTTTGTCCTTCTGCTTGGTCTTCTCCTCTTCCTAGCAAGCCAGACCCATTATCTTCATAAGCGTTGTCCTCCTCATCGCTCTCTATATCCTAGACTTCCTCTTGCTTTTTCTTCTTCTTCGTCCCACTGGACTGTCCAACATTCTCAACTCTTGTCACTATGGGGATTCCTATGGTGTTAGTTTTAGATATTTCTGCATCAGCGACAGGTACAAGAAATTCCTCTGGCCACGCCTTTGTAATCTACTCCATGTCTTCATCTGTTAGCTTGTAGTATGACTGTAACTCTTCCTGGTTCTCATATCAGTGCACAATGATGTAGATGAAATGTGAATCTGCACGAAAATTTTCTATTGTTCAGTATTGGTACAAGGTCCATGGTGTCATGCGTGGAAATGATTCAATGGAAACCTTTAATTGCTGATAGTATGCATGAAACATGGCATTGGACTACCACTGCTTCGTCATGTCATTGGTGTACCATAGGGTTGAAAACCGACTAGACAATGGCTCTGAGGGTTCGATCTCTAGGTAGGTGGCTCCTTCAGGCATTTTCCAAATGACAAATGCGATCAAAATGATCAGCCAACTGTAGTGGAATTCATATCCCAAATCCTGGGCTTCGCGACAATCCTTCTCCAGCTCATTGATGAGGTAGTTCACCCAGTTCATTTGCATTTCCTCCACACATTTTCCTCTGAGGTCCACCACGAACCCAGTGACCTATGTGGGGTAGTTCTTCCTTATGATATTTCCATCTATGAGTTGGAAAACAAGACACACTGTGCCATACTATATAGAGGCTACCTTGTAACCTCGCTTTCCTTTTTCGACTTCTCCATAGGATATCTTGATGTGTTGTACCAAGGAACGGTTTGAAGTCTTCCCTAGATAAAAATGTTGAGGGTTAGGACCCTTCACACTTAATCCTGTAATCTGGTGGATCAATTCCATATCCACAGTAATCCTTTGGTCGAGCCACAAGTATCTGCCATGATAGCACAGCAAGAGGAGTTTAACACAAGTGTTAACCTCCTGGTGGCAACCAAAATGAGGGATCTTCATCACATTCAACAAGGTGGACTGAGCCAATCCCTTAATCCATGGTTGGGAGACAAGTCGAGGCTTCTTTCCAGTTGACTTCGTCAAGTAGTGGTGGGGTGCTAGCATAGCATAGTTCTTCCTATCTCCTAAATTGAAGTCATTGTTCTTCAATAGCGGGATCTGTCCTTACTAACTCCCGACTACATGTATTCCTTTCAGAATGGACACGGTGAACACAGTGTACTCATAATCTTATGGGATGTTTTCGCAGTTAATGGTTCCAGCCAAAGGTGGAATGTACTCGGGTAGGATCGACAAGATCTTCTTCACATTACCCAGATCATTACGGTGCTTAATTCGATGCTCAGTCACAGGGTTAACATGGCCAGAATGATGTCCAGTCTAAGGGGAATCCTGCAGTCCCCTAGTCGACGACGCCTGGACATCTTCAGATATCGGTTTGTCAAAAATTATCTTCTTGAGGACTTCTTCAACATACTTCTCTAGTTCACTAGGTTCGCCCGACATTCTCACTTTTAAATAGACAGGTCGGGGTAGACGAATGGACATGTGAGGTAGACAAACAAAAGACGAGGTCTAGTTTCAGATAGCACAGATCGACACACAAACAATTCTCTATTTATCTCAGTTAATCACAGGTGGAAAAAAGTGGTCCTGGTGTAGCGTCCGATGAGTTAAATAAGCGGGGCATTGTAATGGATTCTTCCAACGACCAGGACTACTTCGATCAATGTGAATTTTTCCGTTATGGAGTGGTCTCAATGTCCAAAAGTGGTCCATAATCCAATAAATTCATTTTCAAACTGTTCCAGAGCATCGTTCTAACGATTGGGGTGCCTCCAACGGTCATATAACTTCGCCAGGGCGAAGTCCCATTCTACGTGGTCCTGCTGTTCCAGCGAGGTTCAAATCTTGTGAACCTGCCTCTTGCGAGGTTCCAGTCTATGAAGTCTTCCATCTAGTTTCTGTAGCTTCTTATGAGTTTTCCAACTTAGCCTTCTTTTTATTGAGAATCCTTTCCTTCTTTCCTATTATTTGAGTCTCTCTAACTATTTCTGAGAATTCTCTTTCCATTTTTATTCTTATCTTCCCCTAGCATAGTGGCTTCACATTGTTGAGGTGCCCTCAAAGGGTCTAAAATTAATATCCTTTCTCTTAATACTTCCTGGGTGGGTATTCTTATTTCTTGCATAGATAGGTTCTTCAAGCCTTCTTTCATTCTTTCAACCTTGACAGCTAATTCTCGTGCCTTATGTCCCTCTTTCATTGTTACTTTGTTCTGTTGCTTCGAATTATCCTCTCGTTCTTCTAGTAGTTGGTCTATTTTTCTAGCTATGAAATCCCTTGGTTCTTTCTTTTTCTTTTCTATAGCTTCTTCCTTTGCTTTCCTTCTGATCTGATTCTTCTCAATCCAAGGCTTACCTAATAAAAGTGGGAAAGGGGTTGTGTCCCCAACAAACTTAATGATTTCAAATTCTTCTTCGGTCAATGTTCCATGAACAATAATAGGTACATTAGTAACTCTTCCACATAGGGTTATCATCTTTTCTTTAAACAAGCATATACTTCCTAATGAAGGTACCACAGTAGGCTTTCCCAAAATTTTCCAAGTTCCTTTTGTCATAATATTCACTTGTGTTTCCTCACCCAGGACACAGTATATGTCGAAGTCTTCTATTCTTGCACTTATGCATTGTTTTACTTTCAGAATCTCTGGTAAATTGACATCTTTGTGAACATGCATCATTTTTTTTAACTCTAATAATGTAGTCTGATCTTCCTCGGATTATTTCTCTTTATATCTTTCTAACATGCCCTTATCCTCTTGACTTCCTTCATAGTTTTCTTGTCTCATGTTCATCCTTTCCACTTTAGCAATCATCCTTGGACAAGGACAAATAGGACCTGTGCCAGGGCATTCCTTAGCAAGATGTCCTGATGTTCTATAGTTATAACACAATGTCAATCCTCTTCTTCTTTTAAATGTTCCCCAACCTCTTATGTACTATGCACTAGGATCATAGTGTTAGTCCTGCAATCTGCAAAAAAAAAAAATTAGGTTCCTGCATCTATTTATTAGTCCAAAAACTCTTTCTATGCATAGGAATAACATATATTTCTTCATTTATATTAAATTTACTCAAATCAACTCTTTCTTTCAACTGTGCCCTAGCCTTCAGACTAGGACAAAACCTATTAAATATACTTAAATTCATGCTTCCAAAACAAAACTTTTCACTTATCTTTCTCTTGTCAAAGCACAAAGCTTTACCTCTTTTAAGATCTTACCTCTTTACTTCAGATCAGATTTCTTTCTTAGCACAAAGCTTTGCAAGTCAAGTAGAGTACTACACACTTTAGCAGCAAATCTATGCACAAATATTCTCTTTTCTTTACTTTATTTCCCATCAATCACAAATTCAGGTCCCGACAATAGAACCATTTGTTGGCACATGGGAAAACCTAGGGTTCAACGCTTAACAACGCACCAAAAAAACCCCAATTACTGACCCTTTCGACAACACCTACGAAGCAGGCGAGGTCTCAACTGAGGTAGGAATAGGGGGGCTTAGAGGACGCAGGTGTCTGTAACCAAGCTAGGACACAGATATGTGATAATAACACTTCACACAATCATCTATTAACACATAGGATTAACATGCAGTAGCTCGTTATCCTTATTAACATCGTAGAAAATACCCCAAATATAGATCTAGCATAGTAACAACAAATATTATGTACCTTAAACACTTAGCACTTAGCACTCTAAATCAGATCTAGCATTCTAACATAATCAATGCATTTAAGCAACACATACATATTCATTACACATCTAATCTAAGCACTAATCAAAACATAACAGAGATAACAGTTCACAAAGAAAACCGTAAGACACCAGATGTACTTGGTTCACCCTAGTGTGGGGCTACGTCCACCAACCACTTTGCCTTATTTATTATGCTCTTGAATCTTACATCCATTCACTCCAGTGCACTAAGCCATAGAGTCCATCTTCGCATCAGATCCTCCTTCCAAAACTAGGTCAGGGCATAGAGCCAACCCTCTATCAAGAACAAAGCCTTAACACACATACATTTTGTTGCACAAAGAAAATCAAACTACTTGCACTTAGCTCTTAAGAATACATTCTTACTTATTTATACTTTTACAAACCCTTATAATAAGGCCTTATCATGGGTAAACCCCATGGGCTGACATACCATAAACCCATTACAAAACCCCTAGAAAACCCCTTACTGGGTCCACATAGCCCCCAAACATGGGTGAGATTCGTGATCTCAGCTCCACCTGGGCACTCCTTTCTCAACCAATGTGTCAAAGTCCAAAAGTGGGTCAAATCTGACCAAGGTTTCCTCAAAACCTAGTCGAGGTCCAACAAACCTTATGGAAGGAAAAAGAAAATAAAAACCAATAGGAGAACAATGCATTATTTGCAATTTCTTAGAAGATATGCAGTAGAGAATAGCTAACATATGGAGAATATCGATCGAAGTAGTCAAGGAGAATGAAGGTATTTCAAAATTTAAGGATTCAAGACACCACATGTGGATTCAGGCTAGAAGAGATCCAAATAAAAAGTGGTTAGAAATGAGGTATTGCACAACGCGCAAGGAAGTATATTGGATCATGAAAAATTGGCCTAAGCAGTGGAAATTTCTATAAACAGACAAGAAAGGAACAAAAACTATAGAGCAAGAAGAAGCAGGCCCATCAAAGAAGACAAGAAGTCCCGTAGAAAACACAAGGAAGGCTACAGAGTGTAGTCAAACCTTAGGAAGTAGCATAGTAGTAAAGAATACAAGGAAGAAAGACATCGTGTCAAGTGAATAAGTGAAAGGAGAACAGGTAAAGGGAGATATCTCTCAAAATAAGGAAGTACAGGAGAAAGAAACAAAAAATAAGAAAAATGAGGTGCAGGCCTCAACCCCAACCAAGAAGAGGGCTAGGACACAGGAGGGGGAAATAAGAAATAAAATGAAGTACCACAAGAATCCTCCAGTACTTACTATTTAAGAAGATGATGTAGAATTTGTCAGAGACAAAGTTCAGAATAGAGGGGAGAATGCAGTCATTGCAGTAGAAGCACATAGAGAGGAGATTATGGAGAAGCTAGTAGAATTTCATGAAATTTTACAGAGGCTACAACTAGGTATAGGGAATCATATGAGAATGCAATAGAAATAAAAGTGTCATTGAAAAAAGAATAGAGAGAGACAGTACACACAATAGTAAAGGGATTTGATAGGTTTATGGTCATGAAGCACATGTTGGAAGTATATGAGAACACAATGCAACAAAAAATGAAGTACATAGACCATATGGTGTTGGATATGGCACATATAACCATTGAGGAATTATATGGGTTACAATTGAGTGTGATGTAGGAGTTTCAGTCTAGAGCTAGAGCGAATGCCACCAACCTATATATTGGAAGGGAGGTGAAGGATATATTGCAGGTCACTTCTGAGCAAATCACACTGGAGAAGGTAGAGGAAAAACAATGCTCAAATAAAATAAAGAAGAAACTTGCAGAATTTTACAGAAGAATACTAGACTTTGTGCAGGAACTAAAGGTCATAGCTGAAGAAACAACACAAAATATTGCCTAGACCATGGAGAGATACAAGAAGTAGATATCAGAGCTAGTAGAAAATCTAATTCCAATCACATATCCAAAGTTGGGGGAACAAAGAGAGAAGGAGGATACTACTCGTATAGATAGCATAGTGCAGGAAGAAAAAGAAGTCGCAAAATTGTATGACAGGACTGCAAATATTTGGACCATCCTGGAAGAAGATGAGAGGATCCAACAGCTAGAATAGTGAGAAGAAAAGATTAACATTGTAGTTCAGGACTTGAAGAAGAGGCAGAATACAATGGCCATATTCCTAATGTTGAGGGCCATGCAGGCAGAGGTAAAGGCAACACAAGGAAAAAAACAAGCAAGGTAGGCCCAATTGGAGCTATTACAACAAGAGGACATAAGAATGATAGAAGAGCTACAGACATAGAAAGGAAGACTAACACATACACATGCAAAAAGTAGGGAAGTGTTAAAAGAGCACATGACAACACAGGATGTGGAGACATTGGTCGCTAAGAATGTGCAGGAAAAGGAAACAACAATAGAGATGGAAAATAAGTTTCATGCACTAGAGGTAGTGCTGCAAAAAGTGAATTAAGTCTACGTGGCTTGGGATGAGCCACAAGTTAGTGTTGGGGGCCTGTTGGAGTAGGAATTTTTGGGAGTAAGCACAACAAGTGAGGAAAAGTGGGTGAAATGAAAAAGTGTGTTCCATAAAAGAAGGAAGTTCATCATGACAAAGAGAAAAGGAAGCAACGTGCGGCAGAATTTGTGGAAATCCGACACACAAGTAGACAAAGCTATGCATGTTAGGGTTAGGGTTTTGGAGTCATATTGTAATGTTTTTTAACTCATTTTTGTAGTATAAAAGGACGAGGTATAAAGTAGATTGAGGGATCTAAATTTGAGGGTATTATCATATCTTTAGTTTATTTTGGAGTTCTTTTAGTGTTTTGAGTCGATATTTTGGTGAGAGTTGCAGAGCTCGGATGGGGTTGACCTAACCGAGGGTCAGGTCATAAGCTGTGGATCTTGGTGTAGTGTTGTTCCACCTCACCACTCTCTACTATTTTATGATGTAATTCATGCAGTTCCATTTTGATGAAGAAGAATAAATAAAAGAAGATATTTGTGGACGTAGCCCCTGGGGGGTGAACCAAGGTAAAAACCCTGTGATGAAATTGTGTCAAAATGTATTTGTTATTTCTGCACTTATGGTTAAATGGTTAGATGAACGAATGGTTTCAATTACATCATGCACTAGAAATATGTATGTAGAATGAACAATATGAATGAATGAATTAGTAGATATGATGAATTGTATCATATAATGCATGGTTAAGTAAGAATATAAATAAGAAGAACAACCCCAATCCCTTCCATGATTGTAGACACCTACATCATGTATTCACCCATAAACCATATTTGGTGAGACTGTGTTGTGCACTTTGTGAATAGTGTAGCCTTCTGGTTTACCAGAAGGGATGATACTGAAAATATTTTTATTGGAAAACTAAAGTAGAACCTGGGTCAGAATATACGTCCAATAGTGGGCCATTGACTTTGTAGGTCTGATCAACCCACAAGCAAGGAGATCAGGAGAAAGATACATCATTATTGTGACATGGTATCTAACTAGTGGGTGGAAGGAACACTAGTTACTGATTGCACTGTAGAGACTATTGCAGAGTTCCTATTCGAGAATGTCATCACCAGGTTTGGATGTTCATGCATATTACTTAGCAAACAAGGTACGCATTTTCTGAACACAAAAATTGTTGCACTAACTAAGGAATTTCAGATTCATCATCAGAATAGTACACCATATCACCCTCAGGTGCATGGTTAAGTAGAAATAGAAATAAGAAGAAAAACCCCAATACCTTCCATGACTGTAGACAACTGTATCCTCTAGTCACCCATAAAACATCTTTGGTGAGACTGCATTATGCACATTGAGCATGGTGTAGCCTTCTGGTTTACCAGAAGGGACGATATTGAAAATATTTTTGTTGGAAAACTAAGGTAGAACCTGGTTCATCTGATACGTCCAATAGTGGGCCATTGGCTTTGTAGGTCTGATCAACCCACAAGAAATGAGATCAGGAGAAAGATACATCATTATTGTGATAGGGTATCTAACTAGGTGGGTGGAAGAAACATCGGTTACTGATTGCACTGCAGAGAATGTTGCAGAGTTCCTATTTGAGAATGTCATCACCAGGTTCGGATGTCCACGCATATTACTTAACAAACAAGGTACGCATTTTATGAACACAAAAATTGTTGCACTAACTAAGGAATTTCATATTCATCATCAGAATAGTACACCATATCACCCTTAGGATAATGGCACAGTGGAAGAGTTTAATAATATTTTGGATAATGATTTGACAAAGATCTGCAATGTTGGAAGAGATGATTAGGACTTATGCATCCCCATAGTACTATGGGCATATAGAACTACCAGTAGGAATTTGACATGGTAGTCACCTTTTCAGTTGGTATATGGATAGGAAGTAGTGATTCCAATGGATTTAATTGTTCCTAGTGTACGCATTAGCCATCACTGAGCTCTAGGACACGAGTGAAATAGAGGAGAGATTGGTACAGTTAATCCAGATTAAGGAGGACCAGTTTCTGGAAGGATTCCATCAGAATGTGAATAAATCCAGAGAGAATTCCTAGCATGATCGACACATTAAAACGAAGAAAATTCAAGTCAATGACTTGGTACTACTTTATAACAACAAGTATCTACAACACCCAGGGAATTTTCGCATGCATTGGTTAGGTCCCTATGTGATACAACAAATAAATGAGACGTGATTTTTGGTTTGGAACCTTGGATGGATAGGTATTGGAAGGAATGGTGAATGAAAGTCAACTAAAAATATATAGAGACAGTGAATCGTCGGTGCAGTAATATGGGCTGTGCCAAAACCACTTTATTATAGTAAGTGTAGCATAGTAGCAAGAAAAAAAAGAAAAACACAATAAAAAGTAGAAAAAGAAAGAAAAGTAATAAAAAGGTAGTGATAGGAGAAAGAAACAAAGAGAGTGAAACCCCAAGGTATCAAAACTTGCACATATGGACTGATCATCTCACACGCAGTGAACAATGTGCCAATTTCAACAAGAAGATAGGATAGGAAAAACTGTGACAGAGAAATTCATTACTGTGGAGGTTCGCATGAAAATCCCGTTAAATACAACCAGGCATGTCAAATTCAGTTGGATGGTCAGCATGACGGGTAATAAAAGCACCGTATAAGAATTAAATTTAAAAATCCACTAGAAATCAAGAACAATCGACAATACGAGGGTGAAATCACCTAAAGGATTGTCTAATTAATATGAAATGATGGAACATCTCATCAACTTCGGTGATGGATGAGATGAGTTAGTTAACATAGGATGGGATGGGTACAATGGGCACGAAATCACAAGAGCATAAGAAAATTTTTAAGAGGAACCAATTCTTCCATACGACAATGGGAAAATCAAAATGATACAGCGATAGCAGAGCCGACCTAAAGCCAGTAGATAAAATATATGATGACAATTCAAGAAGCGATCACTCTAGACGAATGGCGAAAGACCTGTCAACAATACCATTGGTACCCTCGAGGCTAAGTAGGGCAGAAGATATGTTGGGAAATCCTACCAAACTGAATTTTTTGGACCATGATATTATCGATGAACAAATAATTTGGGAGTTGGATAGGGATCAATACTCGTATGTTGAGGGAATCCTAGATGAAGGGACTCGCATAATTTCCAACATAAAGTTACACAAATATCGTCCTGTAGCTAGTATCAGGTTTGGGGGTTATGAATGCTTCATGACAGTAAAAGATAAGGAAATGGATTAGGATACCATTGAAAGAGAGGTTTCCCAAAAAATTTCCTCATATACGATGCCCAAATTAAACTTGAAGAAATTACCAAAGGTCATAGGAAAAAATGAGGATGGTGTCATCCTCAAACAACCTCAACAGATTATCACTAGAGAAGATGATTATTGGAAGAGGAGGCTTAACCATTATTTTTTCTCCAAAAAGTGGTGTTTTCTCCCTAGGCAACATGACCCTTGAGGTCATCATCCAGACTTAGGTCTGTGTCAGGAAGGAAGAGGCCTTCATGAGGGAAAAGGACAACCCTATAAGGAATATTGCAAAGAATCATCAAGAACTGAAGGAACAAGCTTGAATAACAGTCATAAGAATGGCATATATGACCCAAGTAGCAACCCAAAAGGTAATTGAATCATGGTCACAGAGATAGAAGTGGCTAAGGCTGTCACACACCATTTCATTGAAGAGTGGAAGAACAAAAAATAGGCATGAGTGGCTCAGGACGAGCCACAGGTGAGTGTTGGGGGCATGTTGGACAAGAAGTTTTGAATATAATTTTGGAGAAAAACCTAAATATAAAGAAAGGGAACATAAGAAATAAAGGGCATAGAAGGAAGAAAGGGAGTAGAAGGAAGAAAGGGCACAAAAGGAGGAAATCATGCAAAAGGAAGGAAGCACGTAGAAGGGCACAAAAGGATGGACAACACAAAGGATGGAGACAACACACAGATAGAAGGATAAAGAAAGCAAGCAAGAGAAAGAAGCACAAAAGGACTATAGTGCGACTTTCCATAAATAGAAGAACATCAAAAAATATGTATAAAGAACAAGTAAAAGAAGGAAAATAACCAGTTAACTAAAGTTGGCCATGCCATGCATTGTAATGGGTTATTTTGGGATAGATAATAATAGGGTTTTAAGCCCTAGATTTTGGGTATAAATATGTAACAGGATTGAGAGATTAGTGTGCGTAGAAGGGAATTAATGTTATGAAAAGATCACAAATGTAATAGACAATTAGTAAGAAAGAAGATGAATAAAGAATGATTTTATAGAGGATATTGCCTCTTATGTTTTTACTTGTCTGTATGCATTTATGAATAATGATATACTTCGTAGAATGGAGTTAGTCTATGGATTTATTATGATTCAATGTTCATGTATGGTTGTGATAATCTAGGTAATAATCAATACCATAATTAATCTAGGGGTTAAGGAACAATGATTCTCACCTCTGCCTCCCTTTCCCTTACTATTGCAAAAACCTGGTTCTTGCAGTCCCAATAGATACCTCGGGTGAGACTTCATCTATACAAGTAGGTGATGCAAAAAGGTCTGGTGTCTTGAGGGTTTGTTGGTCATATCTTAACCAAACATTGGGTCTTACAACCCATGCAAAAAAAACTTTTGGCCCAACAATTGACTTTGAAGTGATCAGTCTTGTCGAAGGCATTCTTGCATACCTCGCATTAGTAGGTAGACCATGGGGTCAAACCATGAAAGAAAATATCTCCCTCAAAAGAGATAGGATCAAATTGGAAGGAAGTAGTAGAAAAAACATCATACCATGGATCCAAAAGAAGTAAAAACATGGATAGAAACATGAGACGAAGACCACAAGCGACTTGTCGACTGAACCAAAATAATCAATGAGAAGAAGGATAATGTTGAACCAAATGTATAAGAAGAAATTTTAGTTGGAACACCAATGTGTATGGGAAAAAACTGAAATACAAAACTCTATAATTGTAAGACAGATAATCACAAATACAAAGCAAAGGAATGTTGGTCTATAGAGGCAATTATGTTAAAACAATCGAGAGTATACTTTTTGGTACAATCAGTTCCTATCATTTTCAAGAAAAAGATAAAACAAACACTAACTATTATTCTAAATATCACAAGCATAGGACCTCCCCTTTGGTTAAATGAAAGAAAATATTTGTCTGTCAATGTGGATGAGGTATCAAAATCATTCAGAGAACACGAGAGAGTAGAGATAGTGGTAGAGTCCTTCACATGTCAATATTCTCGATTGTGGAAAACTCATTCCTCCTACCTATAAACATGGACTAACTATACACTATATTTTGTCAAATGATTCGGTGGGAATAATCTATCAAATCGAGTTAACATCCCAACCCTTAAAACTTGTTTTGAACCAGTATCTCACATTCATTACTATGAAAATGAATGGGTAATAGTGGGATACATGGATGAAGAGTGTGGCCGCATATGTTTCCCAACACATTGGATGACATACCATACAAGTGGTACAAAGTCAAAGAGGCTTGTGGCCATATATTTAACTGGAATGAAATAAAGGAAAAAATTATAAGAGACTTTGAATTCATTCCAGAAGAGGCACATATGCAAGAGGCAGCAAAAGAAATAAAGAACTTTCTCGAGAAACCAAACCCTATGAAATGCAAAGAAGAGGCAAGAAAAAAATTGGCATAGGGTCAACGTTGACTTGCAACTTTGTGTAGAGTCAAGATAAATAAAATATAAGTGCTCGCCGGGTAGACATGGAGAAAATAAGTTTTCCAGGAAAAATATTTTGATGGAGAAAACATCAACTAAGAGTAAACAACTATGTAAATACAATCTACTTACTATACAAGGAAGATACAGATGACTTAGAAAAACATATTTTCCTCCCAGCTACAATGAATTTATAGAAGATGAACGAGAATTGGATGAATATAAAGTTCCAATATGGATGGACTCAAAAATTAAAATGAGATAATTTGACATTTCGATAAATGGTCAACCAAAAATGGCAATAATAAGTGACTATTGATCGGATAAGTAGACAACAGAAATAGTTGACCTACTATGTGAATACCAAAAAAAAATTTCTCACAACTAAAAAGATATCAAAGGAATTGTACATGATATGGGATACATTTAAAAATACCTCATCGTTGGGTCCAATCCTATCAAGAAATGACCATACAACTTATCCCACAATTACAAACCCATTGTACGAAAAGAGATTGAGGTAATGCTAGTTTCTAGCATTACTTACTAGATAGACAAATTTGAATGGGAAATTCCAATGGTTGTGCAACGCAAGAAGCATGAACTAAATAAATAAATAATATTTGTTTATTTCATAGGACTAAATAATCTAACTCTAACCAATCCATTCCTAACATCGTTTGCAGATGAAATTATCAATGAAGTCGTTGCACATTAATGTTATGTTATTCCTTCACAGATGGATTCTCTAGATATAACTAAGTACCAATTGCAAAGGAGGATCAAGAAAAAATGACTTTTTGTTTGAATTTGGATCATTTTCATATAGGGTGATTCCTTTTATACCAAAACATGCACTAGTAGTATTTTCAAAGATAGTGGTAAAATATTTCCAAGAGTACATTTATAAAACATTGGATTTCTATTTTGACGATGGGACAATATACAACTTATTGAAATACCACATCCAATGGCTCAAGATGATCCCTAAAAGGTATCAACATATTCATCTATTCATAAATATCAATAAATGTATCTTATCCACTCCCATTGGTATCCTTCTCAGGCATGTTGTATGAAAAGATGACATCAAAGTTGATATGGAAAAAATCAAAGTAACCCTCGATCTGAAACCACTGATAAATAAAAAAACAAATCAAAATATTCCTTCGACATATGGGGTATTATAGAAAATTCATCCGCAACTACTCCGATATTACATTTCCAATCAATGAGTTGTTCATAGAATAAGTAGAATTTAATTGGAGTCGAGAATGCAATGAATCTTTCAAATTACTAAAAATAAAATTTGTATAAGTGCCAATACTCTAATTTCTAGACTATATAATAAAATTCCACGTCCATGTCTATGCATCCAATGTTGTTCTAGGATGAGTCTTATCATAGCCATATGATGACATGATCGACCATCCCAATGCATATTCTTATTGGAAACTTAATAAAGAAGAATAAAACTATTCAACAACAAAAGAGAAGCTTTATCTATGCTATTCTCCTTGCAAAACATTCACCATTACTGATTACAAAATCCATTCACATTGTTCACATAACATCAATCTCTTAAGTACCTATTAAAAAAATGTATCCCCCAAGGGAAAACATTTTTATGGATATTATTATTTCATGAATTCGACTTCAACATAGTAGTCCAACCAAGAAAAAAGAATGGAGGCCCATATCACCTATCCTAAATAGAAACAGGAGAAGACATGGAAGGGATAGAGGATGATTTACCTGATGCACACCTATTTCAATTCGGAACTGCTCTTAAATATCTAGAAAAAATAGAATTTGTTTTGGAGGAAGGAAAGGCTATAGATAATATTTCGACAAATAAAAAGAATATCCTAGCTCTAAAAGCAGCACCATTCACTCTCATGAATGGATACTCATATAAGCTAGGATGTGATGATATTATAAGAATATGTCCCTTGGAACATGAAAGAGAATATATAATTAATTAGTCTCATGTTATCCCTATAGGAGCCATTTTCAAGTCAACATGACATCCCAAAAGATACTTCAGGTAGGCCTTTAGTGGTCGACTCTACACAAATATTGTTGAGAACAAGTGAAGAAATGTGACAAATTCTATAGGATGGGATAACCTATTTGGAAAAATGAAATGCACCTACACTCAGTAAACCCTGGTTTACCATTTGAAATTTAGGTTGTCGACTTTGTGGGTCCATTCCCAAAGAGAGAAAAGAGAACATGAATGAAGTATATCATTACTGCAATCAAATACTTAGTGAAATGGGAAGTGAAGTAAATATTATATCTATTGTCTATATTATTTGTGCTCAATGGATGAATAATTGAAGAAATACAAATAATAATTAATTGATGGATGGCTCATTACATTGAAGGGGGACCGATATATATTATCCAAGGCACCTTATCGAAGAGTCATGAATCTAGTTATTAAAATATATCATTATTTTACTGAGTTCACTTTATTATTATTTTTTATCTTAAATTTACTTATTATTTATTATATTTGTATTTATTATTATAACTAGTCTTATGTTTGTAACATTTATTTCCTCTCCAAATTTACTTTCTCCTCAAAGCAAGGAATTTGTCTCTCCCTACAAAATTACACGTGGATTCTAGATTTGTTGCTAAATACTTGTTTGCAGCGGAAGTATAGGATTTGTAGTTTCTTTTTTCAAAATATATTGGCTTCCTAAACCATATAGATTGTATCTCTTAACCTTCCATTTGAATTCCATGAATTTTTCTTGGAGATTTGTGGCATACGTTCCTAGTTTCACCAACCATGATGACCTTTCTAGTTTTTTCTCCGCTACCCTTTCCTTACATATTGTGGTTTTCATATCCTTGATATCTTGAAACTTCAATTCATTCTGGATGTGAGGTTTTAGACCAATTATATACGATCAAACTAGATGTTCGATAGATAACTCAGGTACTCGTGTGTCTAGTATTTCCCAGTCACAAGTGAAATCATCCATGTTTTCTTTCTGTTGTAGTCTCATGAGTTATGTAAAAAAATCTTCTTATTTGATATCTTGGAATATTTTTAAAAAGTCATTTTTGAGTTACTTGATCCAACTTATTGTGTAACCAGTTTTCTTCCACCACATGTACCAGTTATATGCATATCCCTCTAGTTGCATGGATACATGTCTGATTTTCTTATCGTCATTATATATGCCATATATTTCAATATATTCTTTGGTTTTATTAAACCAGGGTACTCATTGTTTTTCATTCCCGTCAAATGTGGACAACTCAATTTTGTCTCTCGATGGATATGAAAAGTTGGTATAAGGAGGAAATGGGTTATGAACTACCATACCCTGAGGTATGTTTGTTTAGGGGTTTGTTTTGTTATATGGGGGTATACTTATTTGGGGATTTGGCCAGTTAGATGGGGGAATAATTATTTGTGGATTTGGGGTGTCAGGTGGGCTCAGAGGATTTGAAGCATTTGAATAATTTTTGTGTGGGTTAACATTGTTTTGAGATTTGATAAGACTTCATAGGAGGTTCTCTAAGTTGGTGAACCAATTTTGTAATGTTGGATGATTTGTATCGATCTTGGCGCTTCAGTGTGCTTTATCCTGTTGTAATGTGAGGTGATTCTGAGTGAATTTCTCTTTTAGATTAACAATTCTCTCACTCATATTATCTTGTTCAACTAGTACGTTGTCATGATTTTGTTTCACCTATCCTTCCAATCGGTCCTATTTGGATTGCATTTCTTCTAATATTTTACCGAATTTTCTCATTGTCATTGTTGTTGATTATTTGGGTTAGTTGTCATTGATGTCAACCCTTGAAGAAAGATCGGTAGAAAATTCTGTTAGCACAAAGGTTTGGGTAATGGACCCAAGTTTGTTTGATGGATAATGGTATGAGTTTTGATATATTTGTAGGTAATACTATTCCATATGTATAGGACATGTCATTCCATTTCTGGTGATATGTGGAACGTCACATAACTCCTCATGGTTAGAGATTTATGGCCATGTGAAGTTGGAGAAAGGTTTGGGTAATGGACCTAANAGTGATGAGTGTACTATAAGTCAAAGTGAATAGAAAATAAATTATTTAAATAATAAATTTAATGGATAAATTACTAAGTTACAAGTGGTTAGAAGTGGGTTAACCCTACAATAAGGAAAGTGGGTAAATATGGTTAAAAGGTAACCCCTTAAGGAAGTTACATGAAATTATAAATAAGAGGAAAGTCTCTCTCATTTTAATCACACTTGAGAATATTGAATATCTACAAGTGACTGAGGTAACCAAAGGATATCTAAGCCGAATTTTAGAGGGAAGGTGAAGTAAAGAAGGTCGAAATTCAAGGGAGGATAAATTATTTTGATGATGCTTTCTAAGGTATGTTATTTATAGGTCATCTCACCATTTTGACAATAAAGTGTTTTCTAGAATGATTCAACCCATGGAATTTGGAGTTATTTGAGGAAACATATACAAGTAGTTGTGATACAAATTTCAACTTTTGGTTCATTGTATTTTTGGAGTTACACTTTGTGTAAAATAGGGTTTGTGGCTAGTCCTAAAACTAGTCTAAAACATGTGTTTCGGGTAAAAACGTCATAAATTCTACATAACAGATCCAAATTCAATAAGACAAAATGTATTGGTTAGAGTAAAGAATGTAGTTTTTAGTGTACAATTTTCATATCCATAAAACAAATATTCCATGTGGGCACGCTATACAAATTCGATCTCTAGAATAAGTCAGAATTCAACAAGGTATGTCTTTTTTTCTATAACTCCTTTTATGAGAGGTTCCAAGTAGTGAAAACTGGAGGAATTGCATAAAATACATTGAAGAACATTGTGTACCATTTTCATATATTTATTCATTACAGGTACATATTTATGATTTTTTCAAGTTACGGTTGTTGACTAATCCAAAACTAGTCATGTGAGACTAAAGTAAAATTTGATGAAAATGCTAGTCTCTTGTTAAGGAAGGTTTGCAGGTATGTGATCATATACACCAGGTGTATTACAGAGTTACAAATCAGATTTGGATGATGAAATTGCTGAGAGATTTTGGTTGAGGTACATGTTGTTACATGGTTGAGACAAGTAGTTGATGAGTTGGTACATACATGAGGTGTATAGTTCATGATGTTGGTACATATTGATGAATCGTAGTTTATGTGTATTTGATGCATTATTGGTACATATTTGGTGCATGGTTGTTTCACTCATTGATGGTACAAGTTGAGGTATAAGTTGGTGCATGTTTGATGCACTTGTTTATGGTACATGTTGATTACAGGTTGATTGTTACATGTTTACAACAATATATATCACAGTGATAGTGTGACAATGGTTCCATCATTCTACTTATATTTCATGGCAATTGGATGGGGAAAGGAAGGGTGGTTGTATCCACCTTCCGGTTGTATCCAGAGATCATAGGGGGTTGTATCCTCCTTCTGGTTATAGCTAGAGAATAGGGGAGTTGGAGCTTCCATCAGGTTGTAGCCTAAGAAACTAGGGGGTTGGAGCCTCCTTCCAGTTGCAACTGGAAAACAAAGGAAGTTGGTGATTCCAATGAATGTAACTCTTAAAGACATCTAAGAAAATCATTATGTGGTTTTCTCCCGCTTTGGGTTTCCACGTAAAACACTGGTGTATTGTGTATGTGTGTGATTCCTCATGTATTCATTGTTTATTTACTCTACAAATATTGGATGATAATGCTACATTGATATAACACTTGCATTTTGTGGTTGAAAATGATTAAATTTCTCTATTATTGATTCACCCCCCCTCTTAGTAATCCAACAACTGGTATCAGATCAGGTTCCTTCATAAATCAGTTTAACCACTTAAAGGTAGATCATGGAGAGAAACAACATGTATAAAAATGGAATACCAAAATTTGATGGACAAAAGTATGCATTTTGGAGCGGAAGGATGAAAACATATATACATGCACAGGGATTTTAAATTTGGAAATCTTTTGCAGATGGATACAAAGAACCAGCAGTTCCGCTAACAAATGAAAGAGCAATAAAACTCGGGAAAAATAATTCCAAAGCCACAAATGCACGTTTGAATGGTCTTTGTGAATCAATATACACCAAATTTATACATTGTAAATCCACTAAAGAGATTTGGGACAAGATTCAGAATATTTATGAAGGAGATTCAAAAGTCAAAGAAGCAAAGCTTCAAACTTACAGATGTTAGTTCGAACAACTAAATATGAAGGAAGACAATAATATTGTAGCTTACTTCTTACGAGTCGATTAAATAGTAAATGCAATCATAGGATTGGAAGAAGAAATTAAAGAGTCTATAATTGTTCAAAAGGTACTAAAATCTCTTCCTATGAGATTTAATCCTAAGATATCAACACTAGAAGAAAGAGAAGATCTAGACTCAATAAGCATGGATGAACTACATGGAATCTTCACAACATATGAAATGAGAACTGAACTGGAAAATCTAGATATAAAAGAAACAACTCTCAAAGCATCCAAAAGGTCAAAGCAAAAGGGAAAGAAAAAAGAAAAAGAACATAGCAGTAATAGTGACATCTCGGAAGCTGATGAAGAAATGGCCAACTTTGTCAAAAGAGTGAACAAAGGAACCAACGACATATATAAAGGTAAGTTTCAATTGATTTGTTTTAATTGTGATGGTATTGGTCATTTTTCTAACAAATGTCCTCATAAGAAAAATAAGAGGAATGATGAAGATTACTCCAATAGAAAGCAAACATATAAAGGAAAAAGAACCACAAAGAAATCTTTCAAGAAAAGCTTATGCACCAAAGAATACATATACTCATCAGATGAAGATGAAGTTAGTGACAGTGAGACAAAAAGAGTTCTATTCATGGGAGTATAAGACTCTGATGAAGAAGACACCAAATAAGAATATGAAGAGGAAGAAGTTGACTACCGAGAATAATTTTTGTGTGCCATAGAAGTTATAAGAAGAGAAAAGAAAAAAAACAAGAAGCTACAAGCAGAACTAGACAAGAAAGAAGACAGTCAAGAACTAGAACAAATGATCACAAATTTGAAGGTTCAAATAGAAGAAGATAAAAGAATTGAAGAAGTACTCAAATAAAAGCTAATAGAAAGAGACAAGATCATTGGAAATATGGAAGCAGATATTGTCACATTAAGAAAGGATATTCAAGAAAAAAATATGCAGAACAACTCAAAAGTTTTGGATAACATTATCAGCAATCAAAAACCTCATCATGACAAGTCTGGACTTGGATACAATCAAATGGAAAAGGGATCAAGCTCCAAAACAATAGAACAAGAAACATATTCAAAAAGTTATGAAAAACGATTCAAAGGGGATATGAAGACCTACAAACAATATTACAGGGACACTCCTCCACTGAGAAGATTCATATTTTAGAATCAACGACCAACAGATAGGCCTTAGGAAGAACAAGGATTCATAAGAGAAACTCCTTTAAGAAGATATTCAAATCCTAGGTATGAAACTATCTTTTTTGGTTTATGTTATCCATGTAATAATTTTGGACCTAAAGTTATGAATTGCAGAGCTAACAACAGGAACATAAATAACTCTGAAATTCATACCCAAAAGGGTTATCTAAGAGAAGAAGTTAAAACAGAGAAGAAGTTACAATAGGTTTGAATCATTGAGCAATGAAGTGGAATGATACAAGTGTAACAACTTTGGACACATGGCCAAAGAATGCATAATGACAGTTCCTCCTAGAGAACCACAACAAAACAATAAAAGTCATAGACAAGAACCTTAGAAGAGAACATGGATAAGAAAGTAGAATAAGTATAGTAATGAAGAATGCACACTCTCTCTACAAGATAAGAAGAAGAAACATGGTTGGTGTGTTGACAATGGTTTTTCAAAACACATGACAGCTGATAATTACAGGTTTCTTACATTAAGAAAGGAAATACATGGATCAGTCTCCTTCAAAAATGATGATTCAGCAAAAATCAATGGAAAAGGCACGGTCAGAATTGGAAATAAGAATACCAAAGAAGAAAATGTTCTACTAGTAGAAGATATGAAACATAATCTTATAAGTGTGAGTCAAATGTGTGACCAAGTTCATAAAGTTACTTTTGATTCACAAAAGTGTGAGATAAGAAAAGAAGGTTGAGGAAAATTGATTGCAACGGCTGCAAGAACTGCAAGCAACATATATGTATTAAGTGAAATTGGAAATGAAAAGTGTTGTCTAGTAAAGGAATATGAAAGTTGGATATGGAACAGAAGAATGGGTTACATACACTTTGATAACCTTTTCAAAGTCAGCAAAAATTAAGAAATTAGAGAAATGCCCCAGATTACGAAACCAACCAACACTTTATGCAAGAATTGTCAACAAGGAAAGCAAACAAAGACCAGGTTTAAATCAAAGGAATATTCAATGAAAAGACCACTGGAAATTGTGCATATTGATCTAGTTGGACCAACTACAACAAAGGGATTAAAAGGTGAGAAATACTTTATATTATTATTTTATGATAATACAAGAATGAATACAGTTTTATTTCTCAGGAATAAGTCAGAAGATTTTGAAAATTTCAAGGTCTACAAGGAAATGGTTGAAAATGAAATGGATTCAAAAATCAAATGTTTGAGGTCTGATAATGGAGGAGATTTCACTTCAAAGGAATTTATGGACTACTGCAACATGCATGGAATAAAAAGGCAATTCTTCGTTGATAGGAAACCTCAACGGAATGGAGTTGTTGAAAGAAAGAACATGACAGTACAGGAAATGGCTCAAACAATGTTAATGGA
>JASDQU010108221.1:1566-43471 GCA_032191745.1 Picea mariana | reverse complement strand
TTGTTCTAGCTTTCTGTGGGAGTTAGGAAGATTAGTTTGTGTCCGCAATTACTGATTTTTCCGATAACAAAATTGGCGACCATACTTGGGATATGACCTATTTTGGTTGTTTTATTCTTATTTTCTTTTAGCCTACCTTCTTTTGATAAATTTCATTCTCTGAGTTTGTGGGTGATCCATCTTGACTCCTTCGTCTTGAAGGTTCATTGAGAAATTTTGTCTTTCTTCCCAATTTTATTTATATTCAGAGATCATCGCACTTTGTCCTATTTACATCTTGTGGAGATTCTTTGTCATCTCACTCTACTTGTCAATACCAGGGTGACGACGTTGCACTATGCCTTGTTGACATCCTGCGACAATCCTAGATCGTCGCATTGTACCTTATGTAGCCTTTGACGATTCTTGTAGGAATTATTGAGTGACAGTTAATTTTCTTTTCTTTGCCCAGATTTGTCTTTACTTCCTGGGATGAAGTTTTGGCATTGATGAATGATTGGTTTACATATTTTAAGCTTGGATTTGATTGATTTTAAACGATTGAGAGTCTTCTTCATGAACTTTGCAAGTTTTATTTTTTAACTTCTTATCACAAGGGTATAATATCAAGACTTTGTTCTTGGGTTCTTTTTTGATAAGTAGTTCTGGATTTATTTTGATTTTTAGATTGCTTTTAAGTTTTGGATTGTTGTCGATTAAGAAACAATTTTTGTTTGCATTCAAAAAAAGGTTTTATTATCTTTTCATTTTTTGTTTGCATTGTGAGTTTGATTTGGGAAATAGTGTTGAGAGTGCATTAGTCTTCTTATACCATTCTTTATTTTTTGAATTATGTCTCTGTTCTGATTTGAAAAGGAAAGGACTGAAGTTTATTCTTGTTTTTAGTAGTCTTTGTCAAAAAAAAATTGCATTCACATATTTGTTGAAAAGAGAAAATTGGAAAAGTTAGTAGTTTTGATTGTTTGGAATCTATATCATTCACAAATTAAGAAATTGTGCTTCATAGATTTTGTATTTTGGAAAAGAGAAACCTTCTCCCTATTGTGATTAGTGTTCATCGAATGAAACGATTGCATTTCATATCTTCTTCGATATTATTGGGTCAAGGTCAAATACATCATCAGTTTCACTTTTGTTTCCCTTTTGAGTAAACAATAACCTTTAAAATACAACATAATTTTAAAATCTATTAGCAACTTTTATTTTCTAGAACTTTTATACACCAACATTAGCTAGGATAGCGCTTTTGAATAGGTTGTAAGACACACTCACAAAAGCATAAAAACACACAATAGTTTCTTCTGATAGGGAGAGTACAAATCCACTTGCTACATTTTTTCCTAGGAAGCCCTTCTAACACAAGGGTTAATCATGAGGTCGCATTAGGACCGATAGAGTTACTCATCCTGCTTTGTTGGTCTTAGTGCAAGATTGCGCATATTATTGGGATTCACTTGAGAAGAAAATCATGTGGGGACCTTCTCGAGTTGATTTTGGGCTTAGATACCCTGCCCTTGCATGTGGATCAGACTGTCCACTTCTTCCCCAGGCATAATATTTGTAATTGGTAATCTTAGTGGCCTATCTCTTTAGAGTCTTTACACAAGGTGATTTTGGAGGGGCAAGTCTTCACGGTACCTGGAATCGATGTTTTCCAAACTCCCTCGGGCGCCTTGGAGGGTATACCCATGATTATGTGTGGGAGATTGCACTAGGGTGTAAGTACATTAAGAAGGTCGTGAACATAACTTTTCCACCCACTTTATCCCAGCCCCTTCTTGTCTCAATTTTTCGATGTTGGATTTCATCACCAACTAGTGACTTTGAAATAAGAAGGTTTGTTTGCATGTTTGATATCTAGATTTTATTAGTGAGTGTTGTTTGTTTCTCTAGTTGTCCATAGATTCCTTTCATTCTTTATTTGGTGCAACCAACATCAACCCTCGATGTTCATGTAGGATGCAAGGGTTACCTCTAGAAGATCCGAAAGAATATACTCCTTTGCTTCCTAACTCACCAGAAGGTTCTCCTGAAGGAGTAGTCAATAAAGACATAGCCTTTGATATTGGAAGTTCTACTCCATTGGATGAATCCATACTTCATGTAAATCCATTATTGAGTTATGTACTAGATCCATTTTTTTTCCGAATAAATTCATCGGGAGACGTTGTTGTTGAAGATTATACTAGAATACCTACTAGACCTCATATAGAGTTTGGTGTAAACAATCCACCCTTTCAGAGTGAATCATTTAAAACTTTGGTTCATACTGCTAGAACATTTAATCCTAGCTCTTCTGGCCCTATCCTTTCTCTTTGGAGGACCTCTTCAGGACACAATATTTTTGAAAAACTAGGAATGAATCACCTACACCAGAGGACCTCTAATCAACCTATGTCATCACATACGTCTGTGGCTTCCACTTCTTATACAGTACAATTGGATCATTGTACTGGCACTACCAATAATGTTGTCAGAGTCTCAGACCAATTGTTGGTTGGTTCTCATACAATTCTTCCTCTCCAGCTTGCTATCTCTACCATGGTCCCACAAGTTACGCCTATTTTTGTCGAAATTGAGGTAATCACTCAAGATCCTATTGGAAAACCACTTCCTCTTAGATCAAATATGTCACTTCCACCTGGGTATCACACTCTAAATTATTCTATTGCTATTAATGCCTAGAATCCATCTGAAGGGCCTAATCTTTTTATTCCTCCTGGGTATAATGTTGCTAGTAGTTTTGTTCCTACACCTATCTAGGTTCTCTCCGGGGGGCCTAGCATTCCTCCTCCACCTTCACCTGGAGGATCTAAGCATCCTAGACCAAGTAGATCCAATGAAATTGGAGGCACAAGTCATTTTGTCGCCTCTGGTTTTCAAATTCCTATTGGAGGTCAACCTCAAGTTGGGGGGCCATCTCAAGTTGGGGGGTGACCTCATGTTGGGGGGAAACCTCAAGTTGGGGGTCATAACCTAGTGTACGGGAAACATACCCCTAGATTACAATCTCAACCTTGGAATTTTCCTTTCCAAGGAAATCAACAACCACCTGGGGGGAAACCTCCTCAAGTTAATTCTTTTGTACCCGCTAATCCTAGGAAACCATATCCAGGTTCAATGAATCCTACCTGGGGTCAAGGTTTTCAATCTAATTCTCCTTCCCAAGGAAGCTTACCCAATCAACGAACTCAATTTGGTTATTTGACTCAAAACCCTCCACCATCGAATTTGACAGGACCCTCTAACTACCTTTAGACTGCTTATGGCCCTACTAGTATACCTACAGGACTACCTCCTCAAAATTACCAGTTTCCTCAAGTGAATAGACAACTATCGTTTTTTTGCTACTTTGGATTTACCGGATTTATATAGGATTTTGAATGATCCTATTTTTCATTCTCCTTATTGGCTGGTCATACCTACCAAGCTACCATCATACATTCCTAAGTTTGACGATCGATCAGGGAAAGACCCAAATAATCATGTCATGATTTTCCATATTTGGTGTTCATCAAACTCCTTGATGGATGACTCCATTATATTACATCTTTTGCAATGAAATCTTATGGGTTCGGCCGCCAAATGGTATATTGATTTTCCACGAGGATTATTCAATGACTTCAACACCTTAGCTATGGATTTTTTAACGCATTAACAGTTACCGATACGATATGAGACATGAAACAAAATTTTGAGTTCATTTAAACAATCCTCATCCACTCACATTTCCTATCATATTCATTAGTGGAGGAGGAGAAGATGCTTAATGAAAGTTCCCCTTCCTGATCAACTATTGGATGAGTGGTTTAACAAGTCACTCATTGGTCCTATAGCTCGTGATATTTCCATGGGTGGTGTCATCATTGAAGAGAAGGCAATTAGTAGTGCTCAATATTTGGATATAGTTCATTCACAAACAAGCACACTATATGATTTGATCCCTGATGCTCCTCGTTTGTCTACAAATCCAACCCCAACACCTCCAGTAGATTCTCATGTTGTTGATGGCGTGATTGGCACTTTTCATGCTAAGACTCTGTCTAAACAAGCCAGTCATTCCAGTCCCAAGTATACTATTATTAAAGTACAAAATACTCCTTCTCCAACTCCTTCTCCCAGTAAAACCTCTGAGGTTAATTCGGTTCAATCTACACCTTCCAGTAAAAATCAAAATAAAAAGAAAGGGAAGGTTAAGAATAAGGAGGAAAAAAAAAAAATCAAAAATCCAATAAACCCAAGACTCAGCATGTTGATGACAAAGAAAAGTGCAAACCTTGTTATCCTTGTCTTATCTGTGGTGAGGATCATTATATGAAATATTGTCCACGACATGCTAAGGTTACTAAGTTCCTGCAAGGTACTGGGACACCTTCTACACCCGTTGTTTTGTCACAACCTTTTTCTTCTCAGCAGCAATCCCAATTGGTCATTCATGACCAACCTTCCCCCTCTACCACATCTTATGTACTTATGTGTACTGGTGACTCCAAGAAGATTGAAGTTGCAGTTGCTACTTCAGCCAAAGGTTATTCTCCTTCGAAAGAGAAAGTTGATGATTCACCACCTCCATTGGTTCAACCTCCTCCATCGACTTCACCTCCCAATGGTCCTCTTCATCTCAAACAACCGAGTCTAGATACAGTTCTTTGTCCTCCTCCTAAGGGCGTTGTTCCTAAGTCATCATTTAACCCTGGCACATGTGCTTCTCAAAACTACAATATTGTAGAATATATTTCATAGGCACTGTTGAAACAAGGTTTAAATTTTTATCCCTTACGTAAAACTTCATATTTCTCTAGTATGGAGCTTCCCTTAGTTTTAAAGAAAAGAGCCGAAGTCTTTCAGGTTTCAGGATTTGACGTTTCGTGAAGAAGTCATTTCGAAGCTAACTGCTCCAATTCCCAGTGTCGTAATCCGTAAACCAGTTTCATTTTAAAGAAATGATAAAACAAATTAAAAAAAAAAAGGAGAATGTTAATAACCCCAATGTGATTTTCATAAAGTGCCTTTTAAGTATGATTAATCAAACCCCAAACTAAATCAACGTCATAAATCTTTCGCATTTCGGATTTTCTAGTGACAAAGCGTTTCCAAAATATAGACTCTTGAAATACAGATTCCTGATTTCCAAAAACCAGAAATTAACTACAATCCCAATTAATTAAAGTTTTAACACATGATTAGCGCTAAATTCAATCTCATCACGATTTCACGATTCAAGAATTGCTTATGACATACCTCTTGGGTACAATATCTCTGAAACTCCGAAATGTGAATTTGTAGGTTTCTATAAAAGGTCTAAAACTTAAATTAAATTGTTTTAAAGAAGGATTAAAATCACTAAACTCGTTTTCGCGTTTCGCATTTCGCATTTCAGCGTTTCATAAAGCAGTCATTTCGAAAACTCAATTCGAAATCGTCGATATATGGTAGTATTTGTAATGGATGTAAAGATATTTTAAACTTAATTGTGTATCTCTGAACATATCTTCTTCATTAAAACATTAAATTCTTACCTCCTGTCTCAGTACATTCGTTGTAATACAAGTTAAGGTAATGAAGGTTCCATATTTCAAATTTTATTCATATATCTTACCATCACGAGGAAATTGTGTTTATCTAGGCTTATAGATTTTTCATATGCAAAAAGGTTTCCAGTCCAACGCGAACATTACGGCACCTAAGAAAGCACCTAAGAAAAGTGAGGAAACAGTTGAAAGCCTAAGTCTGGAAGGAGATGGTGTATCTGATACAACGTCGTACACCATTGATTTTGTCAAATCTTGGAGGCAAATCTTTGAAAATTTAGATTACGAGATTAAGAACTTCCCTCATGTTCCTGAGAAAAAACTTCGAGACTTAGCAGAGTTAGAACTTCACAAGATAGCAGCACACCCATGGCTCACACCATATAACGATATGATAAATTGGGCTTTAGAGAGAATAGACGGACAGACGAGGAGCATTTTAGACAGCCGAGGTGTTGTCGTTGGCTCCTTCAGGCCAGAAAATATACACAAGTAATGTATATGTTGTCTCCCAATTATAAGTATATTTATAATGCTGAATTCATAGCCGAATTTCAAAGAAAAGAATGCACAGAGGCAGACCAAACATACCCTGATATAATCAAAGACTGGTGGAGATTTCCGAAAAAATTTAGGGCTGACACTCATGGAAATTATGCCACAACCTCATTAAACAAATACATGGTCTATGCATCTATGATGCTATGTAGACTGTTCGGAAGGAAAAGTCCTACCCATTTCCCTGCGGAATGGGTGCCCCTTTTACATGAAGCAGCTGAAGGTTTTACTTTTAATTGGAACAAGATCCTATCGAACAATCTAGCTAAGGAGGTAACAGAGTATCAAACCACAAAATCCCAAGGCTGACCAGTGGCATTTTATATGTCTGCATACATCATGGATTATAGATGCTTCATGACTCCTTTCCCTTTGATTAATTGGAGTTGGAACCCAACCTGCAATGAGCCCATTCATGAATACCATTCTAAGCTGTGGGAGGAAAATGTAAAGGATTATTTTTATGAAATTTGTCATTTCATGGTGATACTAGTGCATTAGATGTTGTATGGCTGTGCGCCCCCACCGTATTTCCGAGTCAGTCATAGGAAGCCTCAAGGCTATCGTCGACTGGTTTATAGAGGAAAATTTATCTTACATCAAGGTCTTTGGATGTTCAATCCCTCCCCATACATTGTTGAAATTCCTCCCTGGTAGACTGGTATGTAGGGAGGTGGCTTATCAAATAGTGACAGGCGACATTGGGATAGAACTCAAAGAATCCCAAAAGAAATTCTGGCATATTTTCCCTGTGCAGGTCAAAAACTTTTCACTACTCAATCTAGGGCATTCCAAGGTTGAATTTGTTGCACTAGAAGAGATAAAATTACAAAATATCAAACACAAAAAATATGATTCTTATAAAATTGTAGGAAATCACTAATCCAACTGCAACCTAAAAGCATACGAGCATGAAAATTCCCCTTGTGACAACATGTTCAAAGGATTTATAAGTTATGTTGAAGTGTTGGCCAGGTTTCAATCTTTGTCACCTGACGTGTAGAACAATTTCCTAAACTTCCAGAAACACCGGAGAAGTGGTTTGCCCAAGGTACTGCTGGGAGAATTAAAAACTCAGCCTCCAGAAAAAGAAAGCATGCCCCTAGGCTTTGGATCAGAAATACTAGATAAAGAAAATACAAAGAGAATTCCAGAGGAGACGGAAATGTCCCTACAAAAAGCAGAATGTCATAAGGCAGAGAATCCAGGCCCAGAAGCAGAGAAAGGATCTGAGACACCCCCAAGGTCAAGTAAATCAATGTCTCCTTCATCATCAACCATTCCTGATGATACCTCGAAAACAACAGGGGAGGTAATATCTACAGAGCTAGGTAGTCCCATTACTTTGTTGACTCCATTACAATCCACTTTTGGTTTTCCCCAGCTGGGAGCTCTATATGTTAGTGACCTTGAACCTATCTCAAGAGAATAAATTCCTTCATCTGATTACTTCTTCAGTAAAAATAAGAAGGCTATGTTGAAGCAGGAGATGCATCAAAGAGAAAATACCATGATAAAGAACCACAAAATCATAGTAGATGTGAAGAATTTAGAAGAAGAAGATTTCGCTACCGAGGTAGCTGGTTCTATGGGAGCATTGGCCTATGCTAACCTTTTTATTGTTGATAATATGAAAACACGTCTAAGACAGAAAAATCTCATGATAGTCGATCTACAAGGCCAATTAAGAGCTAATGAGAAAAATTTTAGAGAAGGAACAAAGAAAGGCCTGGACCAAGCCAGAGCTAAAGACAAGAAGGAGATCCAATCCCTAAAGTCAAGCCTCAATGAGATGAATGAGAAAGTGTAGTTGAGACAAATGCAAGAAGAACTTGTAATTCAATTACAAACTAAACTAAAGTCAATTGAAGGCCAGGTCATAGATCTGAAATCTTTCCAGGCCCAGTTACTGGAAATGCATTCAAAAATAGAAGTCGAACAACAGAAATTGATTTCAAGGATAGAGATCATTCAAAATTACTTTCAAGAAGCAAGTAATTCCTTTGATAATATTATCCTGAGGGAAAAAGAAGCCAAATCAGTAGGGGTTACTCTCCAAAATGCAATTGTATATTCATCAAATGAAGAGACATCCAAAACTACGAAAATATCATCCATAGAGAAAATCAGAGGCGACATCATGCTCAAGGTATGGGAAACCAACATAATTGAAAAAAAAAAAAATAGTTAAGGAAATCAGAGATGATTGCAAAGAATTTTTTGATATCGTAGACAAAAGGTCATTAAACATTGGAAGAGACAATTGTACAGGGCTTCTAGGACAGATTAATATTGTAAGACATCAATTAATTTTTAAAGAGAATTTGAGTGAAATCCAAATAGAAATTTCACAACTAAAAGAAATGGATGTCACCCTAATAGACAGGTTGTTAGTTAATCCCAACTTAAAACTATAGTCAAGAAGATCAAGAAGATCCCTTAAACAGGCTACCTCTTTGAAAAATAATATTTTCCAACCTGATTTTACATAGCCAAAAAATAAGGATCTGCTTGAAAGATCAAATACTCCACCTCCTAGTGGAGAGAAATCTACCTGTGGAATTGCGACAACAAAACCTGGTTTGGTCTTACCTGATTGTAAAACTGAGACTTTCTCACATGTTTCTCTCACTCATAGATATATGAGATCCGTCTCACCTCCCTCTTCAATCGACACCTTTTTTTGGATCCCTACCTCCCCATAATCCGATGAATATCTAGTATATTCGCCCTATGAGTCTGAAGAAGCAAGTCCACATTTTCATAGTCCTTCTTTATCAAGTTTTTTGCACCTTGATAACCAGTTTTCTGAAACCTTTCTACCCTATTCAAACACAACCGAAAGGGTACCCGATCCATATAAAACTCTCCCTTATAAGCTCCAAGCCCCAGTCTCTAAATCATCAATGGCAACAGATGGAGGAGGTGGGGCTGGGGGTAACACCGTAAGCGGTGCTGGAGGAGCAGGCAGTCAAGTAAAACTCCCTAGAATATTTACTAATATGGATGCCATATATGCCCCTTTGGTCCTCCCGGTTCCTCTTCATGACCTCCCCAAAAATTACTTGAAAAATCTTCTGAAATTCACAGGGGAAGGTGATTTAACTGCACAAGAACACATAAATTTATTTGACCAATTTGCTGACATCCTAGGACTTGAACACAAAGATGTCTACTTTAGAATCTTAGTACAAACTTTTGAAGGACAGGTCAGAACCTGGTTCCGAGGTTTAGCAGCAGGATCTATAAGGTCATATGATGAAATTGAAAGTTCTTTTATCAGACAGTGGGGAGAAATGAAAGACCATCTCTATTATCTGACTGAATTTGGGGCTCTTAGAAAGAAAAATTCTAAATCAGTTCTTGAGTTCACCCAAAATTTCAATAAATTGTATAGTAAAATTCCCATTGAGGTCAAACCTTCTCAGCCTGCAGCGAAAGTAACTTTCGTTGGAGATTTTGACCTTGATTTCTCCCTACTAATAAGAGAGAGGAGATCATTAGACCTCACCAAGATGCAATATGATGCTCTAGAAATTGAATCGAACATGATGGCATCAAGAAAGCTAAAAGACAAAATGGAAACTGGGAACATAGAAACCAGAAGGTACAAAGAACAAGGAGGATCTTCTGGATCAAGAAGATCTTCAGGAGACAAAATGGATGATATGGCAAGAATAATTAAAGAAATGTCTAATAATATTTCGAAGATGGAATGAGATCAAACAAAAAATGATCGTTTTCCCAGAAAGTAATTCAGAAGGAATCCTTATCCTTAGACTCAACAAAGATAGATTAAAAATGAGGATAAAAAAATCCAAACCCCCTTTAAGAGTGAAAACTTTATAGGAGGGGAAAACCTCTAAGATTTCGAGGAATTAAAGGAAGATATAAACAATCTAGGTGATGATGATCCACAATCCTATTTATTGAGACAGGATTATGAACAATCGCTAAATAAATAAAATACATCTGAAAATAGCCAAAATTACAACACTTCAGAAGATTCGAACTATTAGGGTATTGGAGATAGTATAATGGCTGAACTTCACCAGAAGTACAATCTTAGGCATAGGAATAAGAGTCTCTCCACTACCCCAACGAGAAAGATCCTGCCAAGGGGCGACATAGACGAGACAGTTTCCAAGAATGCTGAAAAGCAGACTAAAAAAACAAACATCGTTGACCAACAGCCTACCAAGCCAAAGTCAACAGAAAAACCCACCATCAAAACACCAAAATAAAAGGTTCCTGTGACTGAAACGAAAACCTTACCACAAAGGAAAACATAAAATAAAGTAATAGAAGTGCAAAATGTGGAAAGCGACAAAATTCTGGGAACGTTTAACCTAGAAAACAAAATCAATAAAATCAAGATTCCTATACCTCTTGTCAAATTGGCAAAAAACCCAATATACAGAAAGCAAATTGCTCAGATGATTAGTTTTTTATAAAATTAAAGTCAAGCTGATGTTATAAACTTAGAAGATGACAAGCCTAATATAATTTTTGGCCCACATTTCGAAGGTACTAAAGACACCGTTGCCCCTTTCTATATCACACTAACCATTTTCGACCATCTTCTCCATAACTATATGTTAGATTCTGGGGCATCTCACACTGTAATTCCTAAAGCCGTTATGGATAAGATGGGTCTTGAAATCACCAGGCCTTATGGATATTTATATTCATTCAACTCAAGAAAATTTAAATGTATAGGCATGATAAAAGACTTTGTTGTAAATCTTTCCCAGATACCTGCGAAAAGCATTATTATGGATGTGGTGGTTGCTGATATTCCTCCAAAGTATGGTATGTTGTTGTCCAAGTCCTAGGGTGCTAATATTGTAGGATCCCTCTAGCTTGACATGATGTATGCTACGATCCTGGTTTTTGGAGGACAATACACACACCTATACAGAGAAACCAGGTTGGCATTTACGGTAAGTGATCCCCACAACCCTAATAACTACCCTATGTATATCGTTGATCAAGATTTAGAAAATTGTATGTTTTCTTTTGATGATGATATTGAGGTACATGTAGAAGATATCTATATAGAGAAGAAAAAAGAAAATGAAAAAGTTAAAGAAGATATATATAGCACCGGTGTGTGGAAAATGTTTTTTGATGGCGCTTCCTCCTATTTTGGAGCAGGAGCTGGGGCACTCTTTGTGGCTCCTGATGATAAATTCATGATCCATTTTTCCTATAGGTTACAGTGGAATGTTGAACACACTAATAACATATGCGAGTACGAAGCCTTAGTGTTAGGTTTAGAAGCCGCTAGGAGAATGAGAATAAAAAATCTCAAATTTTTTGGCGACGTCGAGTTAATTGTAAAATAGGTAAACCAAAAGTACCAGACAAAACATCCTAGGTTGAGGTCTTACAGGAATTGTGTTTGAGATCTGATCGAAAATTTCTTCTCCTTTTTCAATATTCACTACATTCCAAGAACCTAAAACCAACAGGCTGATGCATTAGTCAAAGAATCCTCAACTTTCACACCTCCCACTACTTTCAAACTAAAATACCATATACAAATGAGGCATAGAACTTCCATACCAAATAACATACATCATTGGAAAGTTTTTGAGGATGATGAACAGCTCTGGAAGTTTTTAGAATCGGTAGACAAGTTTGATGAAACCCATGCCAACCAAGAAAACCAAAATGATCATATTTGGATCATGTAGGAAGGAGAAGACCCCCAAGAGTTCCATGATAAAATCACTAACCACTGCTTGCTTGTTTTAAAAAATAAACAGATCCCCAAGGGTCTGATTCCTTTAGAAAGGTTATTTAACTAGGATGACATTCCTCTAAATTCCACCTTGCAGCCTCAACTAGAGGAGGTTGAGGAATGTGATATTGGTACTAAAGAAAATCCTCGGTTGGTGAAGTTATCCAAATACCTATCCCCCAAAACCAAAAGCAAGTATGTTGAGTTGCTTAGACAATATAAAGATGTTTTCTCTTGGTCTTATGACGAAATGAGAACTTATGATACTTCTATAATTGAACATAAAATCCCTATGAAACCTGGTGTCAAACCTTTTAAGCAGAAACTCAGACATATTAACCCTATGTTACTACCGGTGATAGAAAAGGAAGTCAAAAAACTCCTGGATGCTAAAATCATCGTCCCCCTAAGATATTCTAAGTGGGTAGCAAATTTAGTCCCAGTAAGAAAGAAAAACGACGAAATCAGTGTGTGTGTTGATTTTAGAAACCTGAATCGATCATCACTTAAAGACAATTACCCACTACCCAAGATGGATAATGTTTTAGAGAAAGTAGTTGGAGCTAATAGAATGTCCATGATTGATGGTTTTTCAGGTTACAATCAGATTGCAGTACACCAAGATGATAAAAAAAAAAATGTGTTCACTACCCCTTGGGGTACTTTCATGTATGACAAAATGCCTTTCGGTTTAATGAATGCAGGGGAAACCTTCCAACGAGCTATGGACATCACCTTCCTGGGTGAGAGAGATAAGTTTGTTGTTATATATCTTGATGACCTGACTATTTTTTCCAAATCTGATGAAGAACATCTATTGCATCTCAAGCAAACTTTCGAGAAATGTCACAAATTTGGTTTGTCCCTTAATCCCAAGAAATCTCATTTCTCCATGCAAGAAGGTAAACTCTTGGGTCATATAGTGTCTAAAGATGGGATTAAAATTGATCCGAAAAGGATTGAGGTAATAGATACTATAAACATTCCTAGAAATGTAAAAGAAATTCAATCTTTTTTAGGTAAAATAATTTTTTTGAGAAGATCCATTCCTAACTTTGTTGAAATAGTAAAACTAATTACAGACATGCTTAAGAAGAATAGATAAGTGAATTGGATGAACGAAGCCAAAGCATCATTTCAATGTATAAAGAGAGTGATAAGTGAAGCACCAGTCTTGGCAAGCCCAGATTACACAAAGGATTTTCTAATTTTTTCTTTTGCATCTGAGCACACTATCGTGGTTGTATTGTTACAGAAAAATGAAGAGGGATTTGAACAACCTATTGTGTTCTTTAGAAAAAGTCTCAAAGATGTCGAATTGAAATATGACATATGGTAAAACAATCTTACACAATGATGAAAGCTCTCAAATCTTTTAGGACTTATGTATTGCACTAAAATATTATCTCTTACGTACCTATGTATTCTATTAAGGATATACTGGTTCATCTTGATAGTGACGGAAGGAGAGGTAGGTTGTTAGTTAAAATTTAGGAGTTCGACCTGGAAGTCAAACCAACTAAAATTATCAAAGGTCAGGTTTTGACCAATTTACTGGCCGAATCGAACTTAAAGGCACTCAGAATAAATTAGTTGCAAGAGAATGAGGGATTTCTAGAGATAAATGAGCTCAATTTCACTACACTCACGGTTGAGATTCAAGACAAGTTTTCTATTTCAGTCTGGTATCACGATATCGTCTCTTACCTATTGAACTTCAATGTCCTAGTGAACTAACCCCATCTAAAGCTAGGACACTGAAGCTACATGCTATAAGATATTGTATTATAGATGGAAAATTATATTGGATAGACCCCTTGGGTTTCCAGTTGAGCTGCTTAGTTGAAGCCGAAACAGAAAAAGTTATAGATGAATTCCATGAGGGGGTGTGTGGAGGACACCATGCTTGGCAAGCCACAACTTATTAAATATTAAGAGCTGGGTATTACTGGCCCAAACTATTCATAGAGATAAACACTAAAGTCTGAACTTGTACTCCTTGTCAGTTGTTCACAGGCAAACATAAAGTCCCATATTTACCTCTAGTTCCAGTTAAAACCGAAGCTCCATTCCAGCAATGGGGCCTCAATTTCATTGGATAGATTCATCCACATTCCAGTGTCTAGCACAAGTGGATTTTAACTTCCACGGACTATTTCTCTATGTGGGTGGAAGCTATTCCCATGAGAAATGCGACTGACTCGGTAGTAATAAATTTTCTAGAAGAAAATGTTTTATCCAGGTTTGGTTGCCCTCGAAAGATAGTCATTGATAATGTGCAAGAGTTTAAATCCATGGTTATGATAAGATTTTTCCAAAAATACAACATCACGTTAGGACACTCCACAACTTATTATCCATAGGGTAATGGTCTAGCTCAATCATCTAACAAAATTTTGATTACCGCAATAAAAAAGGTTTTGACTGAAAACAAGAAAGTGTGGCATATCCACCTAAAATATGCTTTATGGGCAAATAGGATCGATACCAAAAGATCAATTGGGATGTCCCCATTTTAGATGGTATATGGTACTGACGTTATTTTACCAATCAATCTTTCTCTACTAGTAATGAAAATCTGGCAAGACTCAAATGAATAACCAAATGACATTACCAGGAGGATTAACCAGATAATTGAAGTTCAACAAGTTAGGAATGAGGTGAACAAAAGGCTACAGAGGTACCAGGATAACATGAAAGCCTTATTTGACTAGAAATCTAAGGACAGAGAATTCATCCCTGGTGATTTGGTCCTGAAATGGGAAGCCAGGAAAGAAGATGCTGGTAAATGTGACAATTTTGATCAGATCTGGTACAACCCATGCAAAGTTTCATCTCCGAAGGGAAAAAATGCCTTTTTATTAGAAAGTCTCGAAGGAAAGGTTCTTAACGCCCCCGTGAATGGGCAGTACCTTAAACACTACATGCAGTAACATGTTTCTGAACTATCATTGTACATACCGGTTTGTTTTCACGTTTTCTTTCTAGTTACATTTTTTTCAGTAAGTTGTATTTTTTTCTGTAAAAAAAAAAATTAATAAATAAATGTGTAGATACAAAACAATTCAAAATTATGCAATTAAAAGGAACTTTATGTTTTATAAGAGTTTCTGACTGTTATCATGTCATCTTATTTACAGGAAATTTGCTAAGGAATCAGGAGATCAACTACACTAAAAGGGTAACCTGCATGAATAATCATGATAAATACTTTCCAAAAAGGTAATAAGTAAACAGTCTTTTGGCTGAAAATACAAAGAACTACTAAGGTACAAATTCTAACCTAAGGATGCGGGTTAAAATATCCTAAGAGATATCAATAAGTGAGACAGTAATTTCATGATTGATTAATAAGAAAATCTTTAAAAACAGTCGTTTGTACTACTAAATTTCCAAAGCTCTTTTACCTTTTCCCCTTGATCACGGCTAATATTTCTCTTCACCCGACCTTGGTTACCTCCCCATAAGTCCCTGAAGGAAAGAAAGGTCTCATCTTAGCTTCGGAAGTGCACAAACTAACTTTCAAAGAAAGAATAGGTAAATTTTTATGTTTCTTCTAACTTTGGCTGAACCAGAAGTATGTCTGAGCTAATCCTAACCTCTTTAGTCATTCTAGCAGGAATAAGCTAATCATTTTCTCTCAAGAAAAGTCCCCAAGAAATATTAATGATTTTTCCCCCAAGTTTTTATCTGAATCCAAAAGCGTCTGAAGGCCAGAAAGAAGATTAACCTAGAGCTATTAAAATGAGTTGACAGACCTATGCTGTAAAAATTTTAAGTAGTCATTTTCCTGAGTATATTACATACTGATTGATTTCCCCCACTCCATAATAAAAGTATATACAGACATATGATGAAATGAAATTCATTATTGATTGCTCCCATCTAGTCTAAAGAGATGATGAAAGGAAATTCATTACATGATTGCCCTCATCTCATCATTTAAATGCTAGAAAAATAATGAAGTGGTGAAAGGAAATTCAAATATGATAACTTCATCGGGGTACTGAACAGCCTCGCTGGCAGTGAAGCAATATCTACATATTTGACAAGGCTGTTACACATGAATTAGAAGACGCTCTAGTAATTTTTCTTCTTTCATCTAGATTCACGCTATAAGCTCATGGGATCCCCTAATTTAAAAACTTGGGTCACTTTACCTTGATGCAAATACAATCAAATAAAACCTGATAGAATGACTAATCTTGTTTTGATTATCTTGCACAAATTTGAGGTCGGTTTTAGAAAGAGGAAATCATTCGCGAGTCTAACTCGAGATCGTCAAATTTTGTAGTTTTGAAAAGTCTTACGAAGTTAAAGTTGAGGTCCTTATCTTCCTTGTTGGTTCTTCTCCAAATACGTTTCACAGACTAGAGTGAAATAACCCCATTTACCCAATAAAGGCACTTGGTCTACATGTTCTCCTCGCCTCACAAGGAGACAAGGTCCTCAGTTGGAGCCTATGTTGAAACAAGGTTTAAATTTTTATCCCTTATGTAAAACTTCATATTTCGCTAGTATGGAACAGCCCTTAGTTTTAAAGAAAAGAGCCGAAGTCTTTTGGGTTTTGAGATTCGACGTTTTGTGAAGCAGTCGTTTCAAAGCTAACTACTCCAATTCCTGGTGCCATAATCCTGAAACCGGTTTCATTTTAAAGAAATGATAAAACAAATTAAAAAAAAAAAGACCGAATGTTATTAACCCCAATGCAATTTTCATAAAGTGCCTTTTAAGAATGATTAATCAAAACCTAAACTAAATCAACGTCATAAATATTTTGCATTTCAAGTTTTCTAGTGACAAAGCATTTCCAAAATATAGACTCTTGAAATACAGATTCCCGATTTCCGAAAACTAGAAATTAACTACAATCCCGATTAATTAAATTTAACACATGATTAGCGCTAAATTCAAGCTCATCACAATTTTGCGATTTGGGAATTGCTTATGACATACCTCTTGGGTACAAGATCTCCGAAACTCCGAAATGCGAATTTGTAGGTTTCTAAAAAAAGGTGTAAAACTTAAATTAAATCATTTTAAAGCAGGATTAAAATCACTAAACTCATTTTCGTGTTTCGCATTTCAGCATTTCATAAAGTAGTCATTTCAAAAACTCAATTCTAAATCGTCGATATATGGTAATATCTGTAACGGATGTAAAGATATTTTAAACTTAATTGCATATCTCTAAACATATCTTCTTCATTAAAACATTAAAGTCTTACCTCCCATCTCAGTATATTCGTTGTAAGACAAGTTAAAGGTAATGAAGGTTCTGTATTTCAAATTTTATTCATCTCTCTTACCATCGCGAGCAAATTGCATTTATCCAGGTTTATATATTTTTCATTTGCAAATAGATTTTCAGTCCAGTGCGAACATTATGGCACCTAAGAAAGAACCTAAGAAAAGTGAGGAAACAATTGAAAGCCCAAGTCTGGAAGGAGATGTCGTATCTGATACAACGCCGAATGCCATTGATTATGTCAAATATTGGAGGCAAGTCTTTGAAAAATTAGATTACGAGATTAAGAACTTCCCTCGTGTTCCTGAGAACTAATTTCGAGACTTAGCAAAGTCATAACTTCGCAAGATAGCAACACGCCCATGACTCACACCATATAATGATATGATAAATTGGGCTTTAGAGAGAACAGACGCACAGACAAGGAGCATTTTAGACAGTTGAGGTGTCATTGTGAGCTCCTTCAGGCCAGAACATATACAAGTAATGTATATGTTGTCTCCCAATTCTAAGTATATTTATAATGCTGAATTCATAGCCGAATTTCAAAGAAAAGAATGCACAGAGGCAAACCAAACATACCCTGATATAATCAAAGACTGGTGGAGAGTTCTGACAAAATTTAGGGCTGACACTCATAGCAATTATGCCACAGCCTCATTAAATGAATACATGGTCTATGTAGCTATGATACTATGTAGACTGTTCGAAGTCCTACCCATTTCCCTGTGGAATGGGTGCCCCTTTTACATGAAGCAGCTCAAGGTTTTACTTTTAATTGGAACAAAATCCTATCTGACAATCTAGCTAAGGAGGTAATAGAGTATCAAACCGCAAAATCACAGGGCCGACCAATGTAATTTTATATGTCTGCATACATCATGGATGCTATATGCTTCATGGATCCTTTCCCTTTGATTAATTGGAGTTGGAACCCAACCTGTAATGAGCCCATTCATGAATACCATTATCAGTTGTGGGAGGAAAATGTAAAGGATTCTTTTTACAAAATTTGTCATTTCGTGGTGATACTAGTGCATCAGATGTTGCATGGTTCTATGCCCCCCCATATTTCCGAGTCAGACATAGGAAGCCTCAAGGTTGTCATCAACTAGTTTATAGAGGAAAATTTCTCTTACATCAGGGTCTTTGGATGTTCAATCCCTCCCCATGCATTACCGAAATTCCTCCCTGATAGACTGGTATGCAGGGAGGTGGCTTATCAAATAGTAACAGGTGGCATCGAGATAGAACTCAAAACAATCGAAAATAAATTCTAGCCTATTTTCCCTGTGCAGGTCAGAAAATTTTCACTACTCAATCTAGGGCATTCCAAGGTTGAAGTTGTAGCACTAGAAGAGATAAAATTACAAAATCTCAAACACAGAAAATATGATCCCTATAAAATTGTAGGAAATCACCAAGCCAACTGCAACCTAAAAGATTATGAGCATGAAAAGTCCCCTTGTGACGACATATTTAGAGGAGTTATAAATTATGATGAAGTGTTGGTCAGGTTTCAATCTTTGTCACCTGACTTGCAGAACAATTTCCTCAACTTCCGGAAACACCAGAGAAGTGGTTTGCCCAAGATAATGCTGGGAGAAGTAACAACTCAACCTCCATAAAAAGAAATCATGCCCCAAGGCTTTGGATCAGAAATACTGGATAAATAAAATACAAAGAGAGTTCCAAAGGAGACAGAAATGTCCCTACAAAAAGTAGAAGGTTAGACGGTAGAGAATCTAGGCCTAGGAGCAGAGAAAGGATCCAAGACACCCCCAGGTTCAAGTAAATCAATGTCTCCTTCATCGTCAACCATTCTTGATGATACCTCCAAAACAATAGGGGAGGTAAGATCTACAAAGCTAGGTAGTCTCATCACTTCGTTGACTCCATTACAATCCACTTTTGGTTTTCCCCAGCTGGGAGCTCTATATGTCAGTGGCCTTGAACCTATCTCAAGAGAAGAAATTCCTTCATCTGATTACTTCTTCAGTAAAAAGAGGAAGGTTGTGTTGAAGTAGGATATGCATCAAAGAGAAAATGCCATGGTAAAGAAGCACAAAATCATAGTAGATGGGCAAAATTTAGAAGAAGAAGATTTCGCTACTGAGGTAGCTGGCTCTATGGGAGCGTTGGCCTCTGCTAACCTTTTTACTGTTGATAATATAAAAACACGTCTGAGACAGAAAAATATCACGATAGTCGATCTACAGGGCCAATTAAGAGATAACGAGAAAACAATTAGAGAAGGAATAAAGAAAGGCATGGACCAAGCTAGAGCTGAATACAAGCAGGAGATCCAATCCCTAAAGTCAAGCCTCAATGAGATGAATGAGAAAGTGCAGTCGATCCAAAATGCAAGAATAACTTGTAATTCAATTACAAACTAAAAAAAATTCAATTGAAGTCTAGGTCATAGATCTGAAATCTTTCCAGGCCCAATCACTGGAAGTGCATTCAAAAATAGACGTCATACAACATAAATTGATTTCCAAGATAGAGATCATTAAAAATTACTTTCAAGAAGCAAGTATCCTGAAGGAAAAAGAATCCAAATCAACAAGGGTTACTCTCCAAAAGGCAATCATATATTTACCAAATGAAGAGACATCCAAAACTACAAAAATATCATCCACAGAGAAAATCAGAGGCGACATCATGCTCAAGTTATGGGAAACCAACATAATTGAAAACAAAAGAATAGTTAAGGAAATCAAAGATGACTACGAAGAAGTTTTTGATCTCTTAGACAAACGGTGATTAAACATTGGAAGAGACAATTGTATAGGGATTTTGGGACAGATTAATATTGTAAGACATCAATTAAGTTTTAAAGAGAATTTGAGTGAAATCCAAATAGAAATTTCACAGCTAAAAGAAATGGATGTCACCCTAATAGATAGGTGTTAGTTAAACCCAACTTAAAAGTACAGTCGATAAAGTTTGCAGATAAAGGAATTGAAGACCGTCTCCCAAAGATAAAAAGAAAGGTTTATCTGTTCGAAGAAAAGGACCTTCCAGAACCCCCCAGAACTTTTGCACAGTTCCTAAAGAGATGCATTGAATATATTGGATCAAAAGAAGGAGAGTTTTCGACAAAGCAATAAAGTATCATCTAGAAGATCTTTACCTTCAAGAAAGAAGAAAAATGGAGAAAATCATGTAAACAATTTTTTATTTACTTTTAACAAATAGTTAGTTACTAGAAATTAGGAAATCACCAACCGTCATAGGATTGGTAGTTTTGTATAAATATAAATTTTCAAGACTAAGACCAGGCTTTTTTCTGGATGGGATTGTAAAGAGAAAATTTCATTTTGCCAGAATTAATACGATACAGATTGAAGATTCCAGATCTTGTCAAGCCTGAGTTATGTGTTTCTTTGTCATTCCATCTTTTATTTCATATCTTTGATGAATGGTTTCTTGATGCAACCTCTACTGTGGTGATTGATGCAATTAGATTATCTAATCGTTTATTGTTTTTCCTCGGTATCAGCTACCAACAAATATAGTAGTTGATATAAGACCTATGAACATTTTAGATCCCTAAATTATATGCTTCATTAAAGTTATCATCTTTCTTTCTTCTGTTGGCACAAAGTGAGATTCCTCTTTAATTGATGCCTCACATTATTATAAAACTATATGTTTTTCTTTCATTCCATGCACCATTTTCTTTAAATTTGACTCGGATACTAGAAACAGCCTTTATTTCTGTTATATTATCAATCCATAGTTTGGAAGTTTTACTTTTTTATTCAAATTAGAAATTTCCAACCCTTAAAAACAATTTTAATCTTTAAAAAAGAAACACTTATCCCTCATGACTGTACCAGTCACAAGACAACTTAATATAGAACCCGACCTATCAGATCAGACAAGCATTGCTTTAAACCTATTCAATACCATCTTACAAACATCAAGTACATGGTTCTAACTAGAACTTTCATGGGCCATGATTGAAAGGAATATTAGCATCCAAGAACAATGGGAAGCTAGACAGAGACAGCTAAGGAACCAACTTTGATTTTTCCTTTCATAAAACTGATTTTTTACCGCTTAACCCTCTCTACTTTTTCGGATGCCTTGATGGTATACTTTAGAGCCTTAAAGTATAAACTCAGGAACAACAGACACCTTCTATGATGTCGGCTCTAGAAGTCCTTCAAAGTTGTCCTACGCAATGAAAGGCACTATTAAAGGCTATTGGTGGAATTGATCCTACCGATACGAACTTGATAATATTTGACTTGGAAGATCATATTCCAAGGCTTCCTCCTCAATTATCATTTCAAATATAAGTTATTGTGGAAAATAAGAATATTTTTCAAACTGTTATTGATGAAGGAGCCTCGACTTGCGTCATGTCCATCACTTGTTGGAAATCCATTGGCTCTCCTTCCCTTAGTGAGTCACACAATACTCTAAAAGCATTGAATGGTATAGGATTTAAAACTTATGGTGTTCTTCCTTCGTTGTCTATTACATTAGAAGGAAAAGAGGTTATTGTTGAGGTTGAGGTATTGTATGCACCTCTCAATTAAAACCTACTTCTTGGTCGTAGTTGGATTGATTCAATGCGTGCAGTTGTTTCTACTCTTTTCCGTGTGATACGCTTCCCTCACCAAGGAAAATTTGTTATTGTCGATCAACTTACCTTCTTTAATTCTGATTCACGTACTAGTAATGTACCTTTCATTTTGAAAACACCTCCCGGTTATGAGAATGTTGGTGTGGGTCTCTTAGACGATTCATCGTTGTACATTCCCCATTCCACCACCCAATATTCCTACTCCTTTTGTTGCTTCAATTAACATGATATCAACTACTGTTGGTGAAATCCCTTAGTCATATGACCCTTGGATAGTACCTAGCTCTAACAATTGTCTTTGTTACGGTGATAGAATGCCTTTAAGTCTGGTGGAATTGGATTACCAAACTATTCAATCGACAACTCCTTCTCCTCATTCTCTCTTAGGCATGTCTATGGATCCATTTCACGTATTTTTTCAAACCGATGAAATTATTATGACAATCATATTTATGGAAGATACCCCATGGGATGATGGACACCATTGTTCTATTCTCATCCTCGAACTCGAGACCATAGAGAGTTATCAACGGGTTTTGAATCTGTCTAATGTTTTTACTATTTCCCCTGTTCCTGAACCAATACACGATGTTTTGTATGAAGGGAACTTGGGTAACATTTCACCTACCATCCCTTTATATACTTTGATTAAACCCAGAGTCATGAAAAATGTTCACATTGGTGCCTCATGTTCTGTTGATGAGATCCGAATTTACAAAGCTCTTTTCCAAGAATTTTGTGACGTTTTTTCCTGGAGTTATGAAGAGATGCCTGGAATTGATCCAGATATTGTTGTACATGAGATTATTACTTACCTGGATGCTAAACCCGTTCGAAAAAGACTTAGCCCAGTACATCCATGTAAAGTTGCTGCTATTAAAATAGAATTTGAAAAACTTCTTAAAGACGATTTTTTCTATCCTGTGTCTTTGACTGATTGGGTGTCTAGTATTGTTCCGGTTAGGAATAAACAAGGAACGATCCATGTTTATGTAGAATATAGGGATATAAACAAGGCTTGTCCCAAACACAATTATCCAACTCCTTTCGTTGACCAGATCTTTGACGACTGTGTTGGGAGTGAAATCTTCTCCTTGATGGAGGGCTTCTCTGGCTATAATAAAATCAATATTTTACCTGCAGATCAACATAAGACTGCTTTTATTTTCCTTTGGGGAAAATTTTCATACCAGAAACTACCTTTTGGTCTCAAGAATGCTAGTGTGACTTTTCAGCGTGCTATGTCTTATGATTTTCATGATATTAAGAACATTGTACAACCTTACCTAGATGACTTACCAATGCATTTTGTGCGTCGTCAAGATCACCTAGCACATTTACAAGACATTTTCCTACGTTGTCGCTATTATCGCATATGATTGAATCCACATAAATTCATTTTTTTTGTGGAGTCTAGAAGACTTCTTGGTTTTATCGTTTCTACACATGGGATTAGGGTGGACCCGCTAAAGGCTAAAGCTATTCTCAATCTACCTCCTCCTTCTACATTACGACAACTCCAAAGTTTGCAAGGGAAGGAAATTTTTTTACGTCGATTCATCCCCAACTATGCTGAATTAACGAAAGGTTTTACTCAACTTTTTAAAAAGGGTCACGATTTTGTATGGGATGACACTGCCAACAAAGCCTTTGAAGCTTTGAAACTTTCCTTAACCTGTACACCACTCTTATTTCCATCTGATTATAGTCTAGATTATTTCCTGTACTTACTTTTTTTAGAATCTACCATCGCTATGGTTCTAGTCCAAGAGGATGATTTGCACGATGAAAATGTTATATACTATTTGAGTCGAAGTCTCACGACCACCGAAACCAAATATTTGCATGTGGAGAAACTGGCCTTGGTAGTTGTTCAAGTTGTTCAACTTTTTTGTCATTATATCCTATTACGCAGAACCAAAATCATTTTTTATTGCAACCCTATGCAACACATCCTTACTTAAAAATTGCTAGGAGGAAAATACTCCAAATGGATAGTGATTCTCCAGGAGTTTGATTTTGAATTTGAGTGTGACAAATCAAAGAAATATTTGGTTTTTGTCGAGCTGATATGTGACCTTCCTTCTACTACGACAAAAACTGTGGTAGAGGATTCCTTTCCTGGTGAGTCTCTCTTTCTGATCAGTTCTCATGACATATGGTATGGATACATTATCATTTATCTCCAAACCAAAACTTTTTGGCACGATCTTTCTAGTGTGTATCGTCATTGTATTCGGTATCAATCCCGTCAATACACTATCCTTGGTGATACCCTTTATCGTTGTGGTATTGATTCCATATTTTGATGATGTCTAACCTATGATGAAGCTAACAAAGCTTTGAATGAATTTCATTCCATAGCATGTGGTGGTCATATGTTTGGGTATGACACTGCCCAAAATATATTACGAGATGGTTACTTCTCGCCTTTGTTGTTTAAATATTTCATTACTGTCGTCCATAAATGCCATGCTTGTCAAACATATAACAATAAGATTTGATCTCATCTTGCTTCTCTTTACCCTGTAGTTTCCATTAGTCCATTCGCTAAATGGGGGATTGACTTCATGACATGTAACCCTGACTCAGTCGGGGGTCATGGATACATCATCGCATCCATGGATTATTTCATTAAATGGGTCAAGGCAATGCCTAAATTTGATAATACTAGAAAAATTGTAGAGTTGCTCATATTCAATCATATCGTTACTAGATTTGGTGTCCCTCAAGCCATCGTCACTGACCATGGTAGTCATTTTTGCAATTTCATGATGTCTAAACTTACCAAGAAGTTGGGTCTTTGACATGAAAACTCAACACCTTACTATCCACAATCCAATGGCCAGGTTGAAGCAATTAACAAGTTTCTTACTACTATGCTTCGATGAATGATAGGAATTCACAAGTCAAGATGGCACACGATGATCTTATCGGCATTATGGGCCAATCATACATCCGTTAAATATGCCACAGGGTTCACACCTTTTCAGTTAGTATATGGTATTGAAGCTATTATGTCGATTGAATGTGAAATCCCATCTTTGAAACTAGCTATTGAACTTCTCCTTAACACATCAACTGAAGAGAAAAATCTCTTGTGCTTGATGGAATTAGATGAGACTCTCTATGATGCTTCTTTAGTCATCGAAACTTAGAAGAAGCGTGTCAAATATCAATATGAAAATCATGTCAAATCATGTGTTTTTTATTAGGGTGATTTGGTTCTTCTTTATGAATAGGATTGTGACTTATTAGAGGCTGGTAAATTCCAGACCATGTGGCATGGCCCTTATATCGTTAAATGAGTGTTGGAGAAATGGGCTTATGAGTTGGTAGATTATGATGGAATTCCTTTGAGTGAACCCTGAAATGGGATTTACTTGAAGAAGTACTATGCTTAAACTATTCTAGTGTGCTTTTTCATTTGTTGGTTCTTCCTTTTAGCTGCTTACCTTGCATTGTGCTTGGTTTCCAGATCTCGGTGTCTTCACTACCCTATATTGGCTTTGTTTATGGTGTTATTCATACTAATCAAAACCTAACACCTACTGCATGGGAAATCTATGCACCTACGAATGACTTGATCAGTATACACGGTGTTTCCTTAGTCGTGCAACTAATAATATCACAGAATACAGTGCAGTTATCAAATTATTAACCGATGACATTTCATTTGGCATCCATCATATTATTGTATGACTCAATTTACAGTTAGTAGTGATGCAATTAAGTAACATTTATTCCATCCGAAGTTCTACATTGTTACGATTATACTTAAGAATTCGCCTCTTGGAAAGACATTTTGATTATATCGAGTATCAACATAATCCTATATGTCTAAACACATTGACAAATGATTTGGATAATTATGTGTTAGACATACATTTGAGACATTTATAAATCCAAACACATTTTTTAAAAAGACAAGTAAGTCGGTCAAAACTTTATATTGATACGATAAAAGTTATAAAAAGTGTTTGTCCAAGGACCAAAATATAAAAATAGTGAAGCTCATGGATTCATGTACAAAAGCATCATGTATGTTTCTCATTGTAACAAACAACTGCTTGTGTCACTCTACGGAGCATTCAACCAATAGATTTCGATACGCCAACTATATGGCATTGGTAGTGACGAGGAAGTTCGTCCACTGTGATATAATGTATATTCATGGTTAATCCCTCTAGGTTCTACTTGATCTCCTTGATATCCTTGGTAGAAACTCCTCGACCGACCACAACACCTACCTCTTCTCACCGCTGAATGGGGGATGATCCCAGAGGATGATAATGTGACGCATCTGCATTATTGAGAGGACTTGATTAGTCTTGGATAAATGACAAAAAAAAAATTATATAATTAAAATATCAAAAACATCATATAATGAAAATTGTGTTCTTACCTATGTCTCCCCACTGAGATCCCTCAGAAAGAGCTAAGTCAGGATCTGTTATCACTCCAAGAAACTCTTTGGGGTTGTAGGCCAAAGATGCTTGGTAACTCAAGAATATGGTAAATTTGGTATGCTTGGAACAATGGGATAACTCAATAGCTAATGAAATGGACCACTTATCATGCATTCGAATAAGACATTTCTCTTAGAAATCAATAATCACATAAAGTAATTGGAACAGGGTATGAACAATACTAGTCTAGATAACCAAATACAACAATGTACAGGGTCATACAAGATAGCAAGAAGTCCTTTAATTCAAATCATGAGTTTAATAAGAAGATAAAAGTTCTTAAAAGCTGAGCTAAACTGAAGTAAAGTATAGAATAATGAAGTACATGAATAAATCTGACATTGAAAGCAAAAGAAGACTGTGATTCTATTATCAAGATAAGATTCTAGTACAGTAGAAAAATGTATCCAATATTGAACCCCTTGGTTTTCCAAATGTCTTTGGCTTTATAGCCTTACAATACAGTATTCATATCTTGAAAGAGTGGATCAAAAATACTAAATATAGAAAGTCAAAAACTAGATTACAAAAGATAAGGAATGATCCTCAAAATGAGGTCAATTCCACATTTCATGGTCTTCAGATGATGTAGAGTCCTTTTGCAATGCAGAATAGCCTTCCAAGGCTATTTGATGACTCTTGAAGGAGATAAGATTCGAATTTGTTGATTTTGGAAAAAACCCTAATTCGTTGCCACAAAAATAGGTACGAAAACCAACTTGAATACCTCTTATAACTCTTTTACATAAAAAGTGGATCTTAGATCTGACTTTATAATTCAATATCTATCCTTTAAAAGATTTTTCAAGTGATTTGGATTAATAAAACTTCAATATGGGAAAAATTTCACCTTTTCTGTCTAATGACAGGTTTCAGTGGTTAACACAGAGGAATTATGGGTATATTAACCACCGAAAAGCTCTGTTTTCAATGGTTAATGAACATTCATCTTGTTCGCCTAAACCACCGAAAGCTTAGCTTTCACCAAAATTTCAAAATTGCAAAATTGAAATACTTTGCTGCTTTGATGAGTGTTCAAGGCTTCTTTGATGATGTTTCTCCTCGTACAGGGCTTGAAACTTCAATCTGCTGTGTAGGAGGATTTGTTTCCTTCTCTAAGGAAGTAGCCAATTCTGCTAGGGTTTCTAACCCTGAGTGCTTGAGAGTTGGAGTCTGAGTCTCTTTCACCTTACGTCTTAGGAGTCTGAGTTGTCTTTTCAACTTAGTGTTCTCCTTCATTAACAATTTATTTTTGTCCAGAGTCTTATCATATTTATCCATGACATCCTGATTGATATCATACAATTCCACATTTTTATCAACTAACTCTGCATTTTTCTTCTTGATTTGTTTCTCAGAGACTTCTAACTCATAAACCTTCATAAGAAGTTGTTTTTTCTTCTGTGATCTGGTTGGTGTTGGCTTGCTAGCAGATGTCTCAACCACAGGTGTACTCTATTCTTCTGGAGGGGTAGGAGTAGGCAGATTAGGGTAGTCATCAACAACTTGACTAGTTTGTTCTCTACCTTGTGTTTCTATCTGTTCTTGTTCAGGTTCAGAGTCACTGTATGGTAGGTTCAAGGGGTTATCTCCCTCAAAAAAACCCTCTATTTGCTCACCTTCTTTTCCAAAGTTTAGTTTCCTTTTGGCTTTCTTTCGTTTGGTAGAGAATGACTCTGTTGGCTCCTTTGGAGGTGAGATAGCCCTCCTCCTTCTTCGACCGCTTTTAGGGGTGAGGGACTTCTTTGTAGTAGACTTCTTTCCCTTGTTATCTTGTTGAATATTAGTTGGGAACTCATTCCAGAAAAGGAAATGGTTCCAGTCAACCTCTTTCCTTCTCAAAGATTCCTTGACTATCAGTGTGATCAAACCCTGGTGTGACAACCTACTAGCTACCTTGGTAGGATTTACTTTAACTTGCCGATCCATCTTGGTGAGTTCCTTGTGAAGGTAATAAGGTAAGTTAATAGGAGACCTTCTAGTGAAGTGGTTCAAAAGCTTAAAATGATATAACATTACCCTGTTATACCTGCCTTCACAGGTAATATAGGCAAATATGGCCTTGATCAAAGCCTACCACTTTGTCTCCCAAAATGACATTGGGATGTCCTTCTTCCAGATGAGAGTTTTATGTTGAGGTTGCAGATAGGATCTGAATTCAATGTCTGGTGGTAGAGTAGTCTTGAACCAGCACTCACCCATCCTAGGTAGACCGGTGATTTCTGCAATGGATGCCTTGTCCACTATAAACTCTTCCTTGCCTATTACAGCCCTCCTTCCATCATATGATAAGGCAAATGCTTCTGAGAGCTGTTGATGGAAGTTTTCAATCTTTTCACAGTAGGAGAAAATACCAACCAACTTGAAGAATTCGGCCACTTCAGGGTGTGCCTCCAAGTACCAAGTTCCATCTAGTTCGGACCTACGAGTTGGTCCTTCTTGAGACATTTGATTGAATTAGTTAACCTGTTCCTGCAATTTAGCAAAACCCATGAGCTAGGGGAGACAACACACCTAAATTCAGGAGGAAACAGTGAATTTGTGGTGAATTGATAGGCACAGGAATAGGGATGACTTGACTTCTATGAGATAGACCGAATCTTAATAAATCATAACTAGAAACTCGGGCTTGATATAATGAAAATAACTTGAAGACTCGGGTTTGATGAAACAGAGATAAGGAATAACAGAGAGGTCAGTTTTGATTCCTATATCAAAGGGATTTTGAATAATAAACATAAATGGGAAATCATCATGGAGATATCTCTTGGGACTTGAAGTTATGAGAGCCATGTGAACATCAAATAGTTAGACGAAACAATCATTTCATAGATTTCTGTGTATGCGAGGATATAACTTGAAATGACAAGTGGGGCTCTTGGAAGTACTACAGAGCATCAAACCTTGATCATATGTAACAATACCACCTTACATCACTGATTATTTCAATTTTCAGTGGTTATCACTTCATGATTGTGCCAACTGACAACTAGATCGTGAAAAAGCATGGGTCTTCTTTTTTCCATGTTGATACATTTTCAGTGGTTAACTGGGCTTTATTTTTCCCTTTTAACCACCGAAAGCCAAGGCTTTCAGTGGTTAATGAATGCTTCACAGGTTCTCCTAACCACTGAAACCTCAAACTCTCTCTCTTTTTCTTAACAAAATCAAATCCAATGTTTGTTCCAAGTTTATTTACAAACAATAGGCTCTCTAACAAGCCTATAAAAATTTAGAAATAATTTTTTGGAGTTCTCTCTATCAACTAAAAATGACAATTTTGATTGTGCTAGTTTAGGAGATAACAGGATCCCCACGGAAGTCCATCCCAGCGTACGCATAGTCCTCCACCATGATTAGTTGATCTCTCATCCACTGGAAGAAATCTACGTCATACGTGACGATAGGCACGCCACCGTGACGATCCATCTAGTCCACCCATATTTTCATCCATGGATATTGTGGAGAGGGTATGCCCCACTCCACCTATAGAAGTAAGACATGGACCCTCTCCAAGAAGAAGGACACTAAAATGGATTCATAACCAAACGGTTTTAACTAACCATTTCGACACTTTGTCAGTTTCTTTTTCATGTTCTTCAAGACACTCTCACACCAATTGAAGACTCGGGGCTCCATATAGTCTATGATGTACTAAAAGTGGCTTTGCAAATCCATGTGGGGAGCCATACTCCCTACCATACAGGTAATTTTATAGAGGATGGTTCGCAATGGTAAATCCAAAACATCTCTAATGGCAACCTTGCCACTATGTTTTTTCGTACTTGGCATGCAGTGGTGTGCAACATAGTAATCCATAGGTTCTCCCCCACCCCTCCTTTCCGAGAGTGATACCTGAGAGCCTTAGTGAGATAAATCCGTCAGAAAGTAAATTTCCTCAATATCCAAGGTGAGTGTATGCACACCCACATGAAAGGCTTGTTCATTTACATCCCACATGTGGAATAGATACTCCAACAATCTCAGTTAGGATCTCATGCTCTAAATTTTTAAGAAATTGAGTAACCCAAACTCCTGGAGTGCCATGATTGTGCCTGGGTCATTCATGAAAAAATAGTCTTCTTCCTCATGCTCCCGTTCCCTCCACTCGAGCATTTCGATTGAGGAAAACCTGCCAAGTAACATCAAAAGAAGAATAGAATCATAAAAAATCAATTCTTGGAATTTTTCCTAACTCATTTTATCTTTTCAAAAATTGAGTTGTGGTTGTCGCAGGGATTTTCTTTTACATGGAGTGATGTCATCGTACCCTAGCCTTGAGTCCTTTGTGACGATTTGAGATCGTCGCACTTCACGATACTGCGGGCCTGCGACGATCTCAAAGCGCAGATACCCCAAAAAATTGACCCAAACTCAAAATTAAACCAATAAAAATGAAATTTTAAACCATGATAAGAAAAAGGGGCAAGAGACTACATTTTTTATAGAAGCGGTTTGCGAAATGGTTCACTAGGCACTCAAGAATCGACGCTTGAAATTTGGGAGAAAAAGAGGGTCTTGGGCACTATTTGGGTGAAATTGAAAAATGAAATGGTAAATGGGTTGTTTTGACCTATTTTATTACTTTTTACCATATGTTATTGCAAAATTAAATTCTTTTTTTATATTTTACCTATGCTCTAAAGTCTAACTAACTTTGCAAAGTGTTTTCTATTACATATTGAAAGGTCTAAAGACGAGACGTTTGATAGGGATCCACTATTTTTGGTTGTTTTTGTGTTTTTTTCTTATGTACAAATGCTTTTAGGGTTTTTTAGGAAAAACTCTGAGCACAGTCTTAATTCTTTCTTACGCTTGTGAAACCATGAGAATGCAATCAAGTAACCTTTTATCGATTTTTCAAACTCACTTTGGTAATATGAAAAATGAACCCTATGGTAATAATAAGATCTCTAAACACAAAAATATAGCTGAGAAACCTTGCTATTTTCATGCTCGTAAAAGTATTTGAAGAAAACATATGATGAGTGGTAGATTATCTATTTTTTGGTCTCGTCAGACTAACTTACAAAAAAGGACATTATGGAGTTCTCTTTAACTGTTTTTCAAACTCTCTAAACATGAAAAACCCCTGAGTTTTCTTTATTTGGACTCGTTAAACAAGAATTGAAAGGCCCATATGGGATCGAACCACTCCTTCTTAGGGTTCATTAAACATACTCTGAGGGAATCATCCAAAGGATGAGATTACATTACAAGCATATGTTATCCTCCTCAAGGTTGTGTAAAAATAAAGAGGTACTCTCTAGAAATGGTGGGGCAAAATTGGGAAAGAAATGTGTCTCTGTATATGTGTTAGTAGTAGTAAAGTCACTCTTGAACATGACACCCCCCTTCGTCATTGTATCTGGGTTGGGAAGTCCATTTGTCTCTGGTTTGACCATCCACAAGTTCATATGTTGGGTCCTCCTTGATTCAATGATACCAAGATAGTTGTCGTGTCATTCATATGTTCAAGAGAAGTCTAACCTAAACGAGACTTCTATCGAGTCGGCCATATGCAGTTCTAAATTTTCTACCATGTCAACCTTCTCTGAGTCAGTTTTGAATCACTTCATTCTTTGATCTACTTAAAATATGTTACATATTTTGGTTCATTGATGGGGGATGCATTAAGGCCCTCCTATGACGAGTCTTTTCCTATCGACTTCAACTCATTATCTGGGAACAGGACTTAGAAATCACATTAGTACCTTGGAGCCCACATGTCTCAATGGTAGGTCTCTCCGCTTTCGATAGTGGGTTCACATCATTGGCCCTTGATTGGAATATTCCATCGATTTTTCGACTTCAAATTATTCATTCACACTCATTGGATTGTACTAGAGTACCTTGGGGGTCATTGACATCAATGGTGATTTCCCTCACACTTGTTAATGATTTTCATTAATGATCGGTAATCAAGTGGTTTCTACCATGTTTGAATTCGACACATGTAATCACATGGCTAGATTTGTACTTAGAGACAATGGAAATGAAGACCCTGGATCTCATCATATCGGTGCAGGTTGTGATATATTATTCATAATTTTGTTCTGACATATAGATCCATTGTGTATGTCTCGTGGATATGTCTAGATTTGAATTCTTTAAAAGCTTAGATCCACGATGTATTTCTCATGGCTATGCTGAATCATGATGACATGGATCCATATTGTATGTTTAGTGGCCATGACTCACTTGAAACTTATTATTAGAGTCACTTATAGTCTGAGTATGGGAATGCCTACCTCATAAGATGGTATATTATTATGCAGATGCTTGATTGCTTCCAGGTTCCCGATCGATGTGCTCCTTGTTTTCGACACACACATTCTACAAAGTATTTTAGTCATCATAGGTTCTAAATTCATACTTTGGGGGGCATTCTGTTACACATTATTTTGGCCACCCCAGTGATCAACTGACAACATGTTCATAACTCACTTCCATGTTCTCTGAAAACATTAAAAGAGACTTTCTCCATGAGAAAAGTGGTTTTCGTTTCCTCCCTAAAACAATATGACAAGGAAGATCATCACACCCTGTTATATGCTTAGGGTGCGATGATGCTTGATCGTCACTCACTGCACAAAATATGGACTACAACATCTTCACAGGATTCTTGTGCATAGTGTGCAACGATACTTAAGCAAGGGAACAGTCAAATTCATGAATGTTCTAGAAGGGAATCATCTAGAAGATGAGGTGGCCTCTGATCGGTTTGGATCTTACTCACTTATATGATTTAATGGGATCATCCTAATATCCTCATCCACCCCTCTTTCACCTTATATAAAGAGGGATTTATTATGGAAAAGGATAAGGTTTGCAAAGGCTTGCATATTCATGAAGAGTTATGCTATATATTATACTTGAGATAGCTTTTCTTTAGCTCTCTAAGTTAGATGGTGGATATTCTTCATCAAAGGAATTGGAGAAAAGGTGTGTGTGTTGGAGCAAAGATTAATTGAAATGGACCTTGCAACATCAAGTCATGGGTTGTATTATCCAGTTTCCATTTTAATATAATGCAACAATACATTTCTTCCCCATAAAAGTGTCTTAAACTTTTATTATATAACTCCTTGATCTTATACATAGAATTCATTGGAATATATATATCTTTGTTCTCTCTCTCTTTGTTGGTTTGTTCTTCTTAAAAACATTCACCATCCCATAAATCCAAAGATGGAGTGACAAGGACAACACTAGAGAGGATCAAGCATCATTTAAAAGGTATGTCACTTGTCTCTCTCTGAACTACTTTATATGAAAATGAAGTCTAAGGTGACATTTGTATTCTATCTTGTTTTGTTATAGCTTCCTGTGGGAGTTATGGATATTAGTTTTTGTCCACACTGTTGCGTCCCTTTCGTCACCTAAATGAGAAAAATAACAACACTTACAAGTCCAGTTGGGTTAGCTAGACAAGAAAACAGTGAATGCAAGAGTTAGAAGCATCAAGCATAAGAAGCAAACAAAAGACTAAGCTAATAACAATAAAAGAAACTAAACTAGAGTGCATAAGGATATTAGGATAAAAAACAAACAACTTTCATGCCACCAATGTATAAGATTGTATTAGTGGGAAAAAAACAAAGATAAAGGGAGACTTATGGGACCCCTCTTCCTCCAAGGGAGGGCTCTTGAACCCAAATGATTAAGCTCTTCTTACAAATAGAAAACTTCAAGGAAATGGTGAAGAAATCCAAAGCTCATTCACTCAAGGGGTGATGTGAATAGCTCAATGAAATGATGCTTGTATGCTCTTGATGAGGAAAGAGGATTGTCCAAGAGAATATAGGCAGCATAACGATACAAATGAATTCTTGAAAATATAGTGCACCCATGGCCTCTTTTTATAGAAAAGTTTTGAGGCATTATTCAACCGGTCTTTAGTGTAAACAAGAGGTTCTTTAGGGAACCCTTAGGTATTTGACCAGCCCCCCACTCGGATTCAGCTCAGATTTGGGTGTCAAATCAACTTGGGAGATGAACCAGAAGTGGGTGGAAGGCTGACCAAAATCATAAATTCGTCATTCTGAGGTATGCACGGCTTTTTGAGTCCATAGTCACGCATCGTGTGCATGTGCACGTTTCCGGTGTTTTCAACTAGCACACGTGCGTGCGCTTCCTTTGTATCCTTAGTGCATGATGATTTTATAACTAGTTGTATAGTTTTGAGCATTTTGGAAACACATTTTTGGGTCATGGGTCAACTAATAGGTGTTTGGATATGCTAGATTCTTGTAACCATTTGCAGATGAAATTTCAGTGATAATAGATGCCCCATGATGTATGAGGTTAGGAGCATACGTATAGCCGAAATACATCAATGTTTATTCTACTGAGAGTACCTGTGTAAGAAAGAGTGTTGAGGGGAGTTTCAAGAGAGACCCATTGGAGGGAGAGGGGAACCTGTAGCACCCAAACCTTTTGCAAGGTGTGAAAAAATAAAACTATGTACAAACGAGGCGGGCATGCCCCATGCTTGTGTCATGTAACTCAAAAATGTGTAATATAGTAATTGAAGCTATGTGTTGGTGTAGATTACTGCAGCATCGTTGGGGGCATGTTTGATAAGAGAAAAGGACAATTTTGATGGTGAAAAAACTCTAGAAAGAGACGATGACACCTATAAGAAGTGTCGAGGATTTGCATGCATGGATGGCCTAACAATTTTCAGAGGTCTTCGAAAAATATAAAAACAACTACAATAGTTGCAAAGTAAGACCCACCACAACATGATAAAGTGTTGAAGTCAAATTTCATGGGTGTCAACAACAGTAGAGAGCAATGATGGTTCTATCTGTGCAGTCTGAGACTCATCATTGTGAAGGTAATGAGAGTCAAGATATTGTCGCTCGTCTCGAAACTTGTGTTGATGTCGACAGAAAAGGAGACGTGACTCCAAGAAGCAAGGGTCTTCATGAAATCTACTAGATGAGGTCAGGAACTGAGGAGGTACATGGATGAATTCAAGATGTGATGAGATGCAAGACTTCCCTTGGTTGGGGATATAGGTGAAGTATGAGTGGCAGCAACCGTAAAACTGGATCTAGTGTTAGGGGGACGACTAGATGTGGGTTAAATTGTGCTAGAGGCATGACAAAGTGGAAAAGCTCAGAGATCAGAGGTATATGGATGGTGAGATACTCGGAGTTTATGGACGATGTCAATAGGAGTAGAAGATAATGAATGTCCCAACCAAGGGTGACATGGGTTTCTTTGTTGGGAAAAAGAAGGTCGCCAAAGGTGACGACAAAAACTATGTAAAAGATGGAAATAAAGGATTTGTACAATTATCAAATGAATAAAGAATAAGTTGGGAAAATTGTGAATATACAAAAATGGGTGCCCCAGTGCAAGATGGCTTGGCCAGTGAGGGTGCAAGTTGCTAGGAAAACAGGTGGAGGGTGGGGGCCCCATAGGTGGGTTTCTATATCAGGGAAATGAATGGAGGATAATCTACAGATGGGCAAACTGATGGTGGATGAAATGGAGGGTGAATGATACTATGGAGGTGTAGTTAAATGGGAACTGTAATGCGATTACCCGAGATTCCATTGTGGGGAAGCTAGCAAAATGACGAGAAGGAGCATGTGGCTGATTCTCGGGAATGCGAAGACTATTGGGACTTCTAGCCCTAGGGGGTGAAAATAACATGAGTTGCAAAGTGCCAGAGGGGAATATCATGGGAAAAACTCATGTAGGAGAGAGTGCTACCGGTTGATAGTACTAAAATGCAGCGGAGGGGATAATACTGCAGAGCTAGATGGGGGTATCCTAAAGACAAATGTCGAAGGGTGTGACTGGGAGATGCAATTGATATTCAGATGGAATGATTACATGCCAGTTTCGATCATATACCTAAAGGGGTTGCATCGATGCATGATGGCCAAGTACCTGCACACATAAAAACTGAATACCTGACGTGAACAATATCTGAATATAAATCATATAGAACATTTATTTGATAATTTTGAACATAAGCATGCGTACTTGGGCGTGATGTGAGAAAAATGCTCTCTGGAGCCTAAGAGTGGATGGTGGACCTAAGGAATGTGAGTGTGTAGGGAGTGGGATCTTGATCCCATGGCTAAATATGGATTGGAAAATGGACGCTCGGAACTCCCAAAATTGAGTATGGAAGTTTGGCAAAAGGGACTATATATAGCCGTAGGGCCCACTTTGCCACCTCATTTGTACTTTCTTCCACAGTGGATTGACAAGAGGTTTGAGGAGATATTTGGAGATTCTGGGATATCGAGCCAGCTGATCCAGGAGTATCGAGTGCCAAGTTAGTGGTTGTATCCTCCTGCATAGTAATTAGGATTTATTTTCTGGGCAGGGTTGTACGGATGGCGGTACAAGAAGATTTTGTGAGGTGGCCCCCCTAATGCATAGGCGATCGAATGAGATGCACACATGAGTGCACGTCTATAAGTTGTACAGTCATGCACGGGGGCACCCGAGTGGGGAAAACAAGCACGCATTCAATGCGTGCCAGTTCGAAGCATATATATGCATGCATGCGCAGCTGTGTTTTTTACAGTAGCGCATGTGTGCACAACTCTGTAGAGAACAGGCATGCTAGGATGCGTGTCTGTGTGTGTGACAGAGGCGCATGCATGTGCCCCTGTATTTCCCATAGGTGTGCATGCATGTGCAACTGGGTATTGAATAGGTGCGCATATGTGCGCACTTCTGCGAAAGACAACCGAATCCTTGAGGCAAAGCTGAGGGGTGGAAAAACTTGTCTTTTTTGGAGATTTTGGTGCTTTTATGGGTTATGATGGCTGATCAAGTACTGTATATGTGGATGCAGGTGACTAGTGGATGATGCCAATCCATTAGAGGGAGAGGGATTGGGTGTGCCTGAGGGAGGTGGTGAGAGATGAGGAGTCGGTTGTACGGGGCCCTTTGGTAGCCTGTGGGTTGCTGAAGTTTTTTGAGTGTTCACTAATGCGGGCACAGGAGAACCTACTGTAGTTCCTTATCTCGATGTGGAGTCTAGATCTATAGTGTTTCATTGTGCGAGGTGAGCATCTTGCATTCTCTATAACAGAGGATGTATATTTTTTTACTAGACTCCCTTTTCGGGGAACCCTGCTACCTGTTGAGCTCGTGTCATCTGGAGAGGGACAATTGGTTGACCTAGCTCGGACATACTATAGTGGAGAGGAATTCATGTCAAGCTCCATGGTGAGGATAGGGGTGATGTATTCCCTTATGCATCGATGCATTACATCGATGATTGTGAGAGTGTATGGCTCTCTTGCTACTCAACGGATTAGTGGGGGTCAGTTGAAGATCATGCAGAGGGCACTGAGGGGTGATCATTTTTCCTGGGGTTTGATTTTACATGCCAATATGGTGGGGAAGCTTGATAGGTGTTGATATGCAAACTCATGGGATTTTTCCTTTGGGTCCATCTTGGTAGCATGGTTTTTGGAGAGGGTGTCGATGTTGCACCCAAGAGTTTTATTGGACGCACTTGGTGTGTGAGAGTCGCGACTGAGGTGGTGGGTGACGATTTTGGTTCATCATGGGGGTGGGGAGGGTGGCCATTACTTCATGGCCGAGGCATCATGGGTGTGGCGTCATATGACACATATCATCCTCCGATACCCGTATAGTTAGGTGGACTTCCAGGAAGACCCTGATATGGTGCTACCCCCTAGAGAGGCATTCGACCATAGAGGTATGTTGATTTATGTGATGATTTGATAGTTAGATAGTATAGCATATGTTTTATGTATGGATGGATGTTGATGCTATCATGTGATTTTTGTGTGTGCATATGGGGGACCTTGCGGGCGAGAGGTGGAGTTGATCAGGGCGTCAGCTCGTCAGGGGCTAGTGAGACCTCCATGGGGAGAGCCACCGGTAGGGGAGAGAAGACAGAGAGATAAGGCTAGTGTGAGGTTGGACGATGATGAGAGAGTAGACAGGAGATGCTTATTTTATGACCCGGGTGCAGGGCCTTCACATGCTCCTCTAGCTGGGGCCAGGGGAGAGTTCGAGGATTTTTGCCCCTGATTGGAGGCGATACTTCAGGGAGTGCCTAAGGTCATGTGGACATGTATCCAAGATGAGGGAGTCTTGGAGTAGTGTATGGGCCTTATAATGGAGTTGCGGACACTAATCCACAGAGAAGTTGTGGCAGGGGTGACTATGACTAGGAGGCTTCCCCCAGGACCTAAGAGACCCCTAGCTGGTGGGGTACCTCCTTTAGAAAGAGGACCAAGTGGTGGATCCCTAGAGGTGCCATGAGTGCCTCTAGTATCTGTATTGTTTGTATTTATATAGGCTGATCAGCCCATTTTGTATATGGTGGAGTTACACCAATTTTGTACTTATAGGGGTGAGGTGGTTCACCTGCCTAAGGATATTGAACATGTTGTATTTATTTTTTGTAAAGATTGATGACATATTGACTGATATATATATATATATATATATATATATATATATGAATATACATTTTGGATCTATATGATGTTCACATGTAATGATGATTTTTAATGATGTTTATGATGTCTAATCTATATGTTGTGACCGACTTTGTGATGATTTATGTATGTGTAATGGTATCTTGATGTGATAAATGCCAATCTAACACTAGGTTAGCCATATTATCTACTATTTGATTAATTTTTTGTGGAATATGTGTAAAGGTGATGGAATCAAACTGTTGAGATAAAAGTCTAACTTTTAGGTATTTGTGGAAGAGGCAAGGATCATGGACATGGTACACATTGTTGAGTTGAAGGATGACGAGATGGGAATCTAGTAAGATGCTAAGGTGATGGATATGGTGGTGACTAGCCTTGGCCAGGAGACCAATGATGGTTGTGTATTCTACTTGGTTATTGGTTGTTAAGCCCAAACATATGCTGCTGGAGTGGAGTAGTTCATGTGAGGGGGAATAGAGGGCCCAAGCGGCCGAAGCGAGATTCTGTGTCCAATGGATGGCTCCTTCAGTGTAACTGATGTGGTAGGCTGATGGGGGAAGAATCTGTCAAGAACATAAATGGTAGATTAGACACAATGCATGGAGGGCATAAAGAAGATTAAAAACTCTACAAAAAAGTGTACAAAAAGAAAAATCCTAGGGTAGAATGGCTATGTTCATGTGTAAAATTTCTTTAAGTACAACCCGTTGACAGGTTCTTTGAGAGGATGGCCTTCGGGGGAGGCTAGGATGTATGCACCTTTAGTGAGGAAATGTTGGATGATGTAAGGTCCATGCCATAATGACACGAATTTTCCATGGACAAGGGTGTCATGAGTGATATCCTAAGTATGGATGAGGTCACCTTCATTGGATGAGCCAAGGTTGACATGGTGATCAAAGGTGGCCTTCGATCATTTTTTGGCTGCCTCATTGTTCTTTAATGAAGACTGACTATCTTCATCCAACAACTCTAAGTTCAACAAGCGATGCTCCATCAGAGAAGTGTCGGGTAATAGCTCAATAGCGGTGCCTAAGGTGGGAATTTTTCACTCGATGGGGAGAGTGGCCTTGACCCCATGGACTAGATGAAATGGTGTAAAACCAGTGGCGGTTTTAACTATTTTTCGATAAGCCCATAGTGCATAAAACAACATATGATGCCAATTAGTCTTATGTTTGTTAATCGTGCGCTACAAAATGGTTTTGAGGACCTTTTTTACTGCCTCTACCTTTTTGTTGGGCTAAGGGTAGTATGGGGAGGTGAACTCATGGGAGAATCCTAACCTGGATGAAAATTTGAAGAAATTCACATTCTCGAAGTGTTTCCCATGATCGGAGACGAGTTGTAGCGGGAATCCAAAGCGAGAGATGACATGGTTAAAGAATAAATGTGTTGCAGTGTCAGCGGTGTTGTTAAATGTAGGCATGGCTTTGGCCCACTTGGTGAAGTAATCACTACAACAACGATGTATTTGTGTTCATTTCTAGATGGAGGGTTGCAAGTCATGAATTCTATGCCCCATTTTCAAAAGGGGCTGGAAGTAATGACTGGGTGTAAAAGAGCAGGTGGTGCTCACGCTTTGTTGGCGTATAGCTAACATTCGTCACATTGCTTCACAGCATGGATGCAATCGTGAAATAATGTGGGCCAAAAGTAGCCTACTCGAATGATTTTTTGGGCGGTGGACATCCCTGAGAGGTGGCCACCATAGGCGTCATTGTGGCAATCATTCAAGACTCTATTGGCCTAGTTGATGGTCAAACATCGACGGAGTATGGTGTCAACTCCTCATCGATATAATATGTCACTGATGAAGAGGAAGCAAGGGGATTGGTGTCGAATACTTCGATGATCATCTCGGGAAAGGTGATTTCCAAACTTCTATGTTCAGAGGTAGACGAGGAGATATCCGTACCAGGAATCATCCGATGGGATGTAAAAGAGATGTTTTTCGGGGAAGTCTGTATTGATGGGAGAACTGGTAGTATTGGAGGGAAATGTCGTAACAAGTTTGGCAAGGAAAAGGTATTTCTTTCTCTTGGGTATGGAAAATTCGAGGTCGTACTCCTGAAGGATGATGATCCATCGAGCAAATTTTCCATTAATTTTCTGACAACTGAGAAAGTATTGCACAGCGTTGGAATCAGCTACGACTTTGGTAGTTTGAAGCAGAATGTAATGGTGCAGTTTCTGGACTGCAAGGGCAAGTTTCTCTTCGTTATTTTATTTCAAGGGTGGTCCTGAAAGGTTTTTGATAATGTAGTAAATTACATGCTCATGGTCATCATCCCCTAGTTGGACGAGAACTCCCGCTACTAAGACGGCTAAGGCCGATAAGTAGAGGATATATTCGCGGTTATATTAAGGTGGAGTAATCAATGGGGCATTGGAGAGTGCTACTTTAATACCATCAAAAGTGGTTTGGGCATGTTCATCCCATTGGAATGGGATGTCATGGCGTAGCAAATGAAGGAATTTGTGTGTGCGAGTGGCGTAATCTGGGACAAATCATCGTAGAAAGTTAGCTTTTCCTTGTAGGCTTTGCAGTTGGTGTAAATTCCATGGTGGGGAAATTTATGTGATGGCTTGGACCTTAAGGGGGTCTACGGTGATGTCGCGTTGGGAAACAATAAAACCAAGGAGGCATCCAGCGGTGACACAAAATACACACTTGAGGGGGTTCAAGTGGATATTGTATTGATGACACCTTTGGAAGATGATCCATAAATCATCGAGACGTTGAGTGGGTTTCTTGGATCGAGCGATGATGTAACAACCCTGCTTAAATAGATGTATAGGATTATTAAATTATAATTAATTTGATAATCTGACTGTCCTAAAATGTTAGCTAAATGATAATTATTTCTTAAATAATATTAACTAATTAATTATTATTAATTCTTGTTCATATCTGTCAATGATTAATTAATTATTAATTGACCCATTAATTAATTAAGTAAAGAATTAAAGGGGTTAATAAGTTTAATTTGTTAAAGACTTACGTACACGAGAAGGGATAAGACATTGAATATAAGGATAAGATATTAATAAGAGATAAGATAAGATAATAAATACGAAGGGATAAGATAATAAATAAATGGATAAGGAAAGTAATGAAAGGGGGGAGAGTCGGTGAAGGGGGGATATGACGGGGAGAGCCTTATGGTGGAGAGAATTTTTTTTGGAGGAGGATTTTTATTTTGGGGGAGGAAGCATCTTGGACGGGGACGAGAGTACTGGTTTCTTGGCTTGGCTTTTCTGGTTCTGTGGTAGAGTTCTGTAGTCTTTG
>JASDQU010108220.1:85361-109118 GCA_032191745.1 Picea mariana | reverse complement strand
TGCTTTTAATGGTGGGGGGGGGGTTCAGAATGGAGTGATTTTCTGGCAGGCCCTTTGTCTCTACGTGGAAGGAATCTGTTGGTCTAGACTCCCACCGCTTACCATTTTATGACATACCCCTGTCACCCCATGACATCAATTTCCACCTTTTTCCCCTAAGGGTCACATCTCATAACTCTGTCAGTCCATTCCCCCTGTTCTCCTTTTACAAGTCCTCTCACCATGGTCACTCCCCAATCAACACCCACCACGTCACCTGGTCATATTCATCATTCATTGTTACATGCCCTATCATGCTCCAAAGGACCCGTTGGCAATTTATTACTGGCTAACTTATCCATTAGCTTGTTGATCTATCCCCCATGCCCAACGGGTATCCTTTTTCTCAAAACTACCCTTTCCCTTCATTCTCCCATTGCTTATTGTGTCGTCTCACCAGAGAATATTTTTCCCATCGTACCAGAGCATAGTTTCTTCATTTTCTCTCCATTTCAATCAACCGTCCAAAACCATTGTCATCCCCACTAACGTTTGTTTGACTTGCAGGTATCTTCACAATGATGGTGCCAAAATCAAAGAAAACAGAAGCCGAGGAAAATCCTTTCCTCCCACCTCCTGTCGACCTCGACAGGATCCATCTGGCCGACAAAGATCATTTAATCGCAAACACCAAGTGCAAATTTGACGTCGCGGATTTGCAGTCATGGCTCAAAGAGGTTTTCTTAGATTAGAGCTATGAAATTGGGCTTTGGGAGTCCAACCTTCCTCTGTATCTTTTCCCCCAGGTCCACCATTTCCCTGATTTCTCCCTCAAGTGTCAGGCTCATTACCTCCCTGACCAGAGAGCCATAGTATCTTCATCAGGATAAACCATGTTCTTCATCACACCAGAGGCCATTGATCAGATGATGCAGATACCAAGAACTAAATCTGGCTCCCCTTTCAATCTCGAAGTCATCATGGAGTTGTACCAGAAACTATCATTCCCTCAGAGAGCCCAGATTTTCGAGCTTGTCCTCCCTCAGGCTGCTCAGTTCCCCAAGACAAATCCCCCGTACCCTTCTTCCTTGTTCTTAGTAAAGGGAAACCAAGTCATCTCATCGTTCTGTGCTCTACTTGGGTATTTTCCTGACCAATGGGTAGACGAACCCATATTGGGTTTCTTGTCAATTTTCTCCGCGGAAGAAAGACCTACCACTTAGTTCGATTACAACACTTTCTTGGTGAACAATATTCATGAACAGTTTTCAAATTTTGTCACAGAGGGTTTGTTCCTATATTCCTCAATACTGGCCTACATGTTCACCTTCTTTCAGGCAGAAAAATTCTCCCTTTCAATGCAAAATATGGACAAGGAAGGGAGGTCGCAAGCAGTAATGGCTTGGACTTCACTACTTAGACAAAATTTTACAGAATTCAGCTTCAAATAGTTTATCGAGCAGTTCTACCATCTAGTGGTGAGCATGCTCAGTCGAAGACTCGAACCGAGAATAAATGAGGAGATTCAGAGGATCTTACACCTCTCAGACCTGGCAAAAACTGGAGATTGGTATCTTTACCAAAATCACACTGAGATCAGAGTATATGGATGCGAGTTAGCTCCATACAAATTGCCCAAGTATTTACCTGTGAGGATATTTTCCCTGGAATACCTAAGGAAAATGATTAACTCATATGACATACATTTTGTGATTCTGAAAAAGAAACAGCAGCTTAGAATTAAAGGTCAAATAGGGTCTTTCATCTGCAATAGCCGAGGCACCGGGGAAGAAGTAGACAGACTATTGAAAGAAATGAAGTTTTTTGTTAGTTTCATATGGCACTATGATCTGTGTGGGATAATTTCGGAGATGAGGATTAAAACCAAAAATTTCCCATATGTTCATACACCCAAGCCTTAGATAGAGAAGTTCGTGAATCAAACAGAATGGGAGCCGAACACTCTGGTCGAGATAGAACAGCAGGACCCCTCGGTCATCATCTCATAGACTACTACACCACAGGTTCCCAAGGAGAAAATACCCAGGAAGGATACTTCACCTTCCATCACTGAAGTCTCAGCTGAAGACTTCCAATTACACACCAAAAGGCCAAAAACCATTCTTACACCTGACACGACTGGTGAAAAGGAAATCCAATCCACTGCAACTATGAAAGATCATCGGTCACTTTTGAGCACAAGACACAAGTAGATCATGTCTACATATTTGCCTAAGAATCCCACAAATACTCCACTAATCAACCAGCCAAGTAAAGTAGGACCAAAGTTGATTATTTTTGAGAAGTATGACCTGATCAAAAAGAAAAATCAGACGCTGACCAAGAGTACATATGCTCGGTTTTGGAAACAAACATCAATGACACAACACAGACTGTTGTCTGCATTCGATACAGAGAAGGGTATAATGCACATGTAATTTTTGCAGGCATAGGTGCCAGACCCGAAAGCAATCACTGATTACAAAAGGGCAACATTCGAGTTTCATACTAGGGATGTGCATCCTGCTGATCAAATGGATCTGCACAGGAAAACTGAGGAAATGATTTTCTCCACGTTGGAAAATTCTTCTACTGTGGCCACTAAATTACAGGTATCCCTAAGCAATGTCCAGACACAACTGAAATTAGAAAAGATATCATCCTTTGCAAAGGATAACAGAATTAAGACATTAGAGGAATTGGTCCTCAAGATCGGGTATGACCCATCAAATGTGAAAGTTGTTGAGGAGATGCTTAAAACAAAAAATGTTGATATAGCATCTCTGAGGAAACAGTTGAAACTGCCACCAACGGAAGACACACATGCAAAGGAGATAGTTGAGACATAAGGGGAAAAGGATGAGATGCTCAAGTTGATTATGGAGCAGAATGCACAGTTGAAAGAGATGGAAGCAGAATTGGAAAGGTTATTGAAAGAGAAAGAACAATCAAAGCCTATGGAAGTCATTCCATTGAGCACAGTTCCACTCATAGGAGTAAGCACAGCATCCACAGCAGAAATCCCCTCAACAGAAACTCCCTCAACAACCCCACTGACAGCCCTAGAGAAGACAATAGAACTAAAAAAATCCATGGAAGAGATGAATTTGCAAGAGACGGAGATTAGAAGAATTAAAAAGGAGATTGAGAACCTTTAGGAACTCAAGTCTTCTTACCAAACCAACTATTCCAAGGAGAAACAAACATCAGATAAGCTCAAACAAGAATTGCAACAACTTCAAAAGAAAACAGTGGCAGGCAAAACACTTGTTGAGGTCAAGGAAAATGTCTAGATGGATATCACCAAATCCATAAATGAAATATGGGCTATGGTACAAATCATGTTCGAGAAAAACGAACTGGTGCAAAGAAGAAAGTAGGTGATTGAGAAAATAAAAGTAGAATTGGGAGAGATGCCTGCAGAAGCCACTGAGATCATTAAATTCCTGAATTCAAAAACCAGAGAAGAGTTAGAGGATTTGAAAATTGAAGATAGGATAGAAACCATCCTCGAGTTCAAGAGGGTCCTGACCAAAAGAGGATTGATGCTACAACTGGAGGAAACAATCCAGGCTATGGACATAGGAGTGCAAAGATTTTTCATCAAAATTGAAGCTCTGCAGAAGAAAGGCCTCCCTGGTTTAAGGGTCATAAATGACAAGTTAATGACACTTTCTGATTATAAAAAGAAACTAGCCACCGTGGCTAAAGATAGTTCAAAATTCTCGGGAATATAGGGTAGTATCACAGGCAAGGCATTCTTAGAGGCTTTCCAGTCAGACATCGGCATACAACATGAGATCCAGTACATTTTCATCGTCAAGCCAACTTTTTCCAAGTATACAGAGATGGATGAAGTATACCGAAGATTCCTCAAAGTTAGCGTTCCCAATCACCTTCGATGGGAAGAGTTATGCAATCTGATCGAGTAGGAGATGAGGTGTCCAAGCCCAGTAAGCTATCCAAATTAGACGAGGTCGTGCAGAGGACTCATCAATGGTTTACCCCAGAAATCAGCATGAATATTTCAACACATCATCAAACAGTTCCTGAATTTTTGTATCTTGTTGAGTTAGTTAGCTAAATTTAGATTTCCACGTCATGATCTTTAATGAAAGGATCGTATGTAATTTTTTGATTATAAATACTTCAAACTTTGAAGTACCGAGGGTTGATCTTTACGCCCTATAAGCCAAAAAGACTGTAATTTTTATCAAGAGATCTTCCAGTAATACAAAGGGACGTTTCACAGGGTTCTCGCGTGTTGTTCATTGGTGATGTCTTATTTTCTATGTTAAATGTTTTTCTCCCTCAGTTGTCATATTGTTTTCTAATCTAAATCTTTTAAAAGTAGCGCATGTTGTAGGATTTATCTTTGTATACCATGCTTCCATCTTTGAAAGATCTAAATGTTTATCTTTTTGATATTACAGTGAATAAATTCTTAAATGCTTCTTTACTTTAATTGATATTCTCATCTTTTTTGCTATTCATCACTTTACTGCTAAAGAATCCAATGAATGCATTATCTTTCCCTGTGAAAAGAATCTTTTAATTTCTGTTTAGATTTCTATCTTTATAATACAGACCCCATAGACCAATGGAGGCGCAAAAACCTTTTCAGCCAACTTAACAAAAACAAAACAAACCACTCAATCTTATTTTGTTTAACTAGCCTAATATATCAAACTCAAAACATAGCTAAATTATACAGAGAGATCCCTCTCTGAAACTGGTAGGGCTAGATTCTAGTTTCGAAGCGGTTGGATAAAGTTACCTCTCGTAAATTTCTTCTACTCTAACAACCTCTGGGAATTTACAAACCATTAACATAGTGGAGACCATACTGGGGAACTGAACAAACATTCAACCCCACGTTTTCTTTTTCCCTAAAAGAAAATTTTGTTTCTAAAAAAATTATAAATCTAAGAAAGAAATAATGTTCAGAGGTTGTTAAATGCTTGTACATAGTAATTTCAGATTCATAAAAATAAAAATTTAAAAATTTAAAAATCTGGCTCCTAAAAGAGCTTATACTCGATCCCACCCAGACCTGGAATCTGCGATAGCGATTGATAATCCATAACAGTTACTCAGAAAGAAGACCTTTGCAGAAGGTTTAGGGAGTCGTAGTCCCCTTCACAGGTCCCCTTCTCTTCCAAAGGAACTTGTTGCCCTTCAAGATCTCGACTTTGACACCATTTTTTAACAAAACCTGTTTAGAATGAAATCTGATAGCTTTGTGACTGAAACCATTTTAGATCAAACCGTCCTGCAACCCCGTACCCCTAAAATACTATCTCCCACTGCAAAACCTCAAACCATTCACTCTGTTCCAGCTAGTCCCTCATCCTCCTCATTTCTTGCCACCACCCCACCTATCATCCAGGTTGTTGTACCACCCCCTCCACCTATCATGGCGGCCATATATGCTCCCTTGGTGTTGGTTGCACCTTTACATGACATGCCATGGGACTATCAAACGAGACTCCCACAGTTTGATTGTATAGGGTCTTTGAACGCACAACAACACGTTGATAAAATGAATGACTATTTTGACTTGCAGGAAGTAGATGAAGTTGATGTTCAAATGAGAATTTTTGCGCGGAGTCTGATTGGAAACATTAAGAAATGGTACAAAGGCTTACGTGCTGCTTCAGTGGTCGACCTTACGGCATTTCAAAGAATTTTTCTAGAAATAAGGGAGGTAAATAAAAACCCTCTCTAGATCTTATCAGAATACGAAAACATCAGAAGGAATCAAGGAGAGACAGTACAAGACTACTGCACCCACTTCAACAATATATACAATGCTATTCCAGTAGATATAAAACCCCCACAAGGTTTGGCACTGATAAAATTCCCTGACGATTTTGACGCCGATATGTCGTATCAATTAAGGGAAATAAAATCCACCACCCTAGAGGACATGCAGAAAAGTGCAATAAGTGTAGAGGCCAACCTGCTGGTGAAAAGGGCATGGCAGAGGATAGAGAGGAGAGTAATGATTAAAGAGGAACCTTACACATATTATTCTGATGCCAAACTGGATTCGTTAGCTAGAGCAATGGAAAGGATGATGGAGAGACTTATTGTAGCTGAAAGAAATCCTCCTAGAGAAAACCAACGTGCTCCACAAATTCGGAATCCTAACTTCAGAAGAAATCCTCCTCAAATCAGGCAAAGAGATCCTAGGGATCAAAGAGAACAGAGAGGTCCTGATCAACAGATCAGACCACCCCTACAGAAAAATTATGCCGATGAAGGTGAGTAGGTAATTGAATAATTAGAGGACACACACATAAACCTCATGGGTATTCATGATAATGAAGCCATTTTCCTTACTCAGGAAGAGCAAGAACTTTTCTTTCTTTCTCAAACAGAGGTGAGTGAGGAAGTCGAAGAGACCGAACAACAGGAATTTGAAAATGCCATTATGGAGGTACACAAGCAGTATAATCTACGAAGTAAAAAGACAAATGAAAATTCCCCAAAAAAGGTAACTGAAACAAAGAAAATAGTCGAAACCAAGAAATCTCATGAGCCTTCTACCAAGAAGATCCTTGAGAAAGGTAATGTTGAAACTCCAGCAAAAAGAAACCCTACCATTTTACAAATATCAACGCAGACTGAGGTTTCATCAACTAACCGACCAAATACTTCCACCCCGAAAACTATGGTAGACAGATCAGAATTGTTGAGCCAAAGCAGAGCACCTACTCCTTTCAGCCTAGAAGGGGAATTAGCCAAAGTGAAAATTCCGATTCCCCTTTCCGAGTTGATGAGTAAGAACGCTTACCGATCACAGGTGATCAAAGCGTTGAGCATTGAGCCTAATATAGGAACAAAGGCCTTAACCATTGGATCAACGAATCATTCAGACACGGTAAATATTACCGATGATCAACCTGAACTTTTATTTGGCCCTGAAGTTGATGGTCAGACTGAGACTAGTGCTGTCACTCCTTATTACATCAGCCTTAATATACACGACCTGATTCTGCACAATGCTATGTTAGATTTGCATGCTTCCAATAACCTGATGCCTAAAGCAGTGATGGAAAAACTGGGACTCAAGGTCACCATACCTTACAAGGATTTACACTCTTTTGACTCCAGCAAAGTCAGATGTATTGGGTTGATCAAGGACTTATGTATCACCTTAGTTCAGATTCCAGCAAAAAGCATGGTTATGGATTTTGTGGTCGTGAATATTCGCCCGAAATATGGTATGTTGTTGTCCAGGTCTTAGGGGGACAAGTTGAAAGGCACGTTGCAGTTGGATATGTCATATGCCACCATCCCAGTATTTGGACAATAGAGAAGACTGTACAGAGAGACGCTGATGAAATATATGGTCAGCAACCAAGAAAAGCCCCATAACTATCCTCTGTACTCTGCTCACTATGATTTAGATTCCTTCATCCTATATAATGACGATGATATGGGAGAACAAATCGCTCAGCTGGAAGAAGATTCATTTGACCCGAACGAAGGCCAAGAAATCACTGAGGCAAAAGGAAAGAAACTCATAATAAGTGAAGAATTACCAGCAGATTTCTGGAGCATGGACTTCGATGGAGCTGTAAGTAAAGAAGGAGTTGGAGCAGGAGTTTGGTTGCACAATCACAAATCCAGGTATTCGGAAAACCATTCTTACAAACTGAATTTTCAATGCACTAACAACATAGACGAGTACGAAGCTTTGATGCTCGGTCTAAAACTACTAAAGAAGGTTGGTGCCAAACAAATCATGGTAAGAGGCGATTCTGAATTAATTATTAAACAAATTAAAGGTGAGTATGCAACAAAACATCCCAGGCTTAGAGCTTATAGAAACGTTGTTTTGGATGCCCTTCAATGTTTCACTGAAGTTGATTTGCAGTTGATGCTCAGGGGAAAGAACATTTTAGCAGATGGTTTAGCTATGTTAGCAGTTGCATGTAAGATACCTTTTCGCTCCACTCATTCGTACATGGTGGAGGTGAAATGAAGACCGACTATCCCAGACAACATCAGATACTGGCAGGTATTTGGGAACGATGATCAAATTGAAGATTTTCTAAAATGTAAAAATGATTTCAAATGTACAAACATAGACTTAGAAAATGATGATGAAAATGTGAATAAATCTATTTTTGGAAGTGATAGTGTAAATAAAATAGATTCAGGGGAGTTAGGTGAAGATGAGATAGATTCTGATGTTTTGCATTTAAATAATAATGTTTTACCTAGGGGTTTAGTTCCGTTAGAAGACTTATTTGATTTTAATGATGTAGCTAAAAAACCTAAAATTGAAGCCAGTGGGAAAGAGGTTGAAGATTGTAACATAGGGAGAGAAGAGAAACCCAGGATAGTAAAACTTTCCAAATCCTTACCTCCTGAGCAGAAACTCAAATACATTGAACTTTTCAAGGAGTATGTAGACGATTTTGCTTGGGGATATGAAGACTTAAAATCTTATGACACAAGCATCATTCAACATAGGATCCCAATAAAAGAAGATCAAAAACCTTTCAGACAAAAACTTAGGAGAATCGATCCCAAGTTACTTCCCCTGATAGAAAAAGAAATCAAAAAGATGTATGATGCCAAAATCATAGTTCCTTTATGATTCTCCAAATGGGTTTCAAACCTGGTCCCGACCCGAAAGAAAACTGGGGAAATCAGGCTTTGCGTTGATTTCTAAAACCTAAAAAAGGTTTCCCTAAAGGACAACTACCCACTGCCAAAAATGGACCACATATTACAAAAAGTAGTTGGATCCAGCCGAATCTCCTTACTGGATAGTTTCTCAGGTTATAACCAGGTTCTCATTCACCCAAATGACCAAGAGAAAACATCCTTCACAACACCTTGGGGTACCTTCATGTACGTGAAGATGCCTTTCAGTTTGATGAACGCTGGGGCCACTTTCCAAAGAGCGATGGACATCGCTTTTGTGGAAGAACTTGGCAGATTTATTGTCATTTATCTGGATGACGTAACTGTTTATTCCCAATCTGATGATGAGCACTTACGACACCTCAGACGAGTGTTTGAGAAATGCAGGAAATTTGAGATTTCTCTGAACCCTAAGAAAATCCTTTTCACATTAGAGAAAGAAAAACTATTGGGGCACATAATCTCTAAGGACGGAATCAAGATAGATCCCAGCAGAATAGAAGCCATTCAGAAATTGGAACGCCCAAGGAATATCAAAGAGTTACAATCTTTCATTGGAAAAATAAACTTTCTGAGAAGATTCATACCTAACCTGGCTGAGCTTCTCAGGAACATCACCAACATGTTAAAAAATGACACAAAAATCAAATGGGACTCTGAATCCAAGTAGTCTTTTGAACAAGTTAAACATGCACTCACACAAGCTCCAGTCTTGATTAGTTCTGACTTCACCAAGGATTTTTACCTTTTTTCTTTCACTTCTGAACATACCATTGCAACAGTATTACTACAGAAAAGCAACGAAGGGTATGAACAACCCATAGCCTTTTTCAGTAAATCTTTAAGAGATGCTTCTTTGAATTATAAAATAATGGAGAAACAAGTTTTTTCCCTGGTAAAAGCCATAAAGGAGTTTAGAGTACATATTCTCTATTCCCACACCATCGCATACATTCTGAACGCAGTAGTGAAGAATATTTTAACCCAGGACAATCCAGATGGCAGAAGATGAAAATGGATTGCTATCATTCTGGAGTATGACATAGAGATTAAGCCTACTAAACTGATTAAATGTCAAGGTCTAGCAAAGTTAATGGTAGAATCCAATTTCCATGCTCTTGATATTAATTTCTTAGCTACAGTAGATGAACAGGGAGAGTAGGCGACTCCAAGCGTGAAAGAGGTATTTCTGAACTCTCCATGGTACGCAGACTTGATATTTGTTTTGCATAACTTACAAGCTCCCCCTGGTCTGACCAAAACTAAAGCTAGGTTTTTGAAATTGAAAGCACTAAAATTTTACATTCTAGAAGGTAATCTGTATTGGAAGGATCCTGGAGGTATTTTGTTGAATTGTCTGTTAAAGAATGAAGCTGACAAAGTTTTGTAGGATTTTCATGCAGGAGACTGTGGTGGTCACCTAAGCTGGAAGACCACAGCCAATAAAATTCTCAGAGTTGGGTTCTATTGGCCTACATTATTTGTTGATGTGCATCAGAAGGTGACTTCGTGTCATAAATGTCAAGTCTTCGAGGGAAAAAAGAAGCTCCTCCCTTTTCCCCTAAAACCAATCTCTGTTGAAGCTCCTTTCCAGCAATGGGGATTAGACTTTATCGGAGAAATACATCCTCCCTCTTTGGGCCAACAAAGGTGGATTCTGACTACTACGGACTATTTCAAAAAATGGGTTGAAGTACCAAGCAAGCAAGCTATTGATTCTTTCATTATTAAATTTTTAGAAAATAATATCTTGTCTCGTTCTGGGTGTCCAAGGAAAATTATAATTGAAAATGAAGCTGCTTTCTGATCCAAGAAGCTCATAAATTTTTGCAACTAGTATCATATCAGTTTGGGACATTACACAACTTATTTCCCTCAGGGAAATGGGCTGGCAGAGTCATCCAATAAAACCCTGGTGAACATTATTAATAAGACGTTGCAAGAAAACAAAAAGTCATGGCATAACAAGTTGTTTTTTGCACTATGGGTCGATAGACTGACCACCAAGAGGTCAATTGGTATGTCTCCATATCAATTGGTCTATGGCACTGAAGCAATTTTTCCTGCCTCCTTAGGGATTCCTGTCATGAAATTGTTGCAAGAGATGCAAGCCGAGCTGAACGACTCCCAAAGAAGGATAAACCAGATGATCCACTTGTAGCAGTCCAAAGAAGAAGTATACAACAAAACTCAAGCTGTCTAGGAGAGCATAAAAAAGATCTTTGATAAAAGAACTAAAGAGGATGACTTTGAGCTAGGTGACCTGGTTCTGAGATGGGATGCCCGAAATGAAGATAAGGGGAAGCATGGAAAATTTGACAGCCTTTGGAAGGGACCTTACATAATTCACGCATTTAGAGGAAATAATGCTTTCCTGCTCAACAACAGCGATGGGACCAATCTGCTAGGAGGACCTGTGAATGGCAGAATGTTGAATCACTACTCACCTCCTCAGTAGGAACCTTGAGTCACACATTTCCATTGTACAAATCATTTCATTTTGCTTACAAATTTTTGAGTGAATAATTTTGATCAGATGGTTGAAGCCCGCAGAGAAGGACCTAAGCCACTGAACATTATCATCAAACTTTCAAAAATAAAACAAATCAAACAACAAAGGCAATTATGGAGAAAGTTTTTCAGAACGTCAGAAAACATGATTCTTGGCACTTCACAAGGAGAGTAACATCCCCAGGTGGAGCCGTTGTTATAACCCTATAATTTATAGGATCAACTGGTTACTGAAACTTTTTATCCTTTTATTGTTTTGGTTGCCAAATGATTTTTCATTCTGCAAATAATTTGAGAAAAAAGAAAAAGAAAAGAAAGAAAAAGAAAAAGAAGAAAAAGAAAAAGAAAAGAAAGAAAAAGAATAAAATAGGGCATAAAAGAAATTGGATAAAGCCCCATGCAATAACAGTGACTTGGTTCATACAGTTTAAACATGGCCAAGTCCTTTTAAATTGATGTTGATAGGAGTAGTAAATAAGCTTGGCTAAATTGTTTAATCTTAGCCAAGCAAATTAGGTTAGTTAGGGAATAAATTTGACCAAACTGCCTAATCTTGGTCAAATAACCCTAGGATAGAGTAATTTCTTAGTCCAACAGTTTAATCTGAGCTAAAGTTCATAGGTAATTAGGTTAGAGCATAGGGTAGTTTTCTTTATTTCAATAAAACAAGCATGATGATCGATATTGAACCATATCTTTGATGTTTTAAAGGTTTGATGTTTAACCCCCATGGTGATAAAAAAACAGAGAAAGCTTGGGCAAATCCACATAATGCACTTATCCTAAGTTTTGGAAAAAATATGAATTTGTGCTCACAGAGTAAAGACTACCCTTTCCCTTCATTCTCCCATTTCTTACTGTGTCGTCTCACCAGAGAATATTTTTCCCATCATACCAGAGCATAGTTTCCCTGTTTTCTCTCTGTTTCAGTCAACCATCCAAAACCACTATCATCCCCACTAACGTTTGTTTGACTTGCAATAATCTTCATAGTGATGGCACCAAAATCAAAGAAAACAGAAGCYGAGGAAAATCCTTTCCTCYCGCCTCTTGTCGACCTYGACAAGATCCATCTGGYCGACAAAGATCATTTAATCRTAGACRCCAGGTGYGAATTTGAATTCGTGGATTTGTAGTCATGGCTCAAAGAGTTTTTCTTAGATCARAGCGATGAAATTRGGCTCYGGGAGTCCAACCTTCCTCTGTATCTTTTCCCCCAGGTCCACCATTTCCCTGAGTTTGCCCTCAAGTGTCAGGCTCATTACCTCCCCGACCAGAGAGCCATGGTATCTTCATCAGGAGAAACATTGTTCTTCATCACACCAAAGGACATTGATCAGATGATGCATATACCAAGAATCGAATCCATCTCCCCTTTCAATCTCGAAGTCATCACAGAGTTGTACCAAAAACTATCATTCCCTCAGAGAGCCCATATTTTTGAGCTTTTCCTCCCTCAGGCTGCTCAGTTCCCCAAGACAAATTCCCCATACCTTTCTTCCCTATTCTCAGTAAAGGGAAACCAAGTCATCTCATCGCTCTGTGCTCTTCTTGGGTATTTTTCCGACCAATGGGTGGATGAACCTATATTGGGTTTCTTGTCAATTTTCTCCGTGGAAGAAAAACCTACTACTCAGTTCGATTACAACACTTTCCTGGCGAACAATATTCATGAACAGTTTTCAAATTTCACCACAGAGGGCATGTTTCGGTATTCCTCAATACTGGCTTACATGTTCACCTTCTTTTAGGTGGACATATTCTCCTTTTCAATGCAGAAGATGGACAAGGACGGGAGGCCGCAAGTGGTAATGGCTTGGACTTCGCTACTTAGACAAAATTCTACAGAATTCATTTTCAAATAGTTTATCGAGCAGTTCTACCATCCAGTGGTGAGCATGCTCAGTGGCAGACCCAAACTGAGAATAAATGAAGAGATTCAGAGGATCTTACACCTCTCAGACCTGGCAAAAACTGGAGATTGGTATCTTTACCAAAATCACACCGAGATCAGAGTATATGAATGCGAGTTGGATCCATACAAATTGCCCAAGTATTTACCCGTGAGGATATTTGCCCTGGAATACATAAGGAAAATGATTAACTCAGATGACATACATTTTGTGTCTCTGAAAAATAAACAACAACTTAGAATTAAAGGGCAAATAGGGTCTTTCATCTGCAATAGCCAAGGCGTCGGGGAAGAAGCAGACAGACTGTTGAAAGAAATGAAGTTTTTTGTTAGTTTCATATGGCACTATGATCCGTGCGGGATAATTTTGGAGATGAGGATTAAAAACAAAAATGTCCCATATGTTCATACACCCAAGCCTGAGATAAAGAAGTTCGCGAATCAAACAGGATGGGAGCCGAACACTCTGGTCGAGATAGAACAACAAGACTCCTCGGTCATCATTTCACAGACTACTACACCACAGGTTCCCAAGGAGAAAAGAACCAGGAAGGATACTTCACCTTCCATCACTGAAGTCTCAGCTGAAGATTTCCAATTACACACCAAAAGGCCAAAAACCAGTCTTACACCTGACACGACTGGTGAAAAGGAAATCCAGTCCACTACAACTATAAAAGATCATCGGTTGCTTCTGAGCACAAGAAGTAAGCAGATCATGTCTACAATTTTGCCTAAGAATCTGACGAATAATCCACTAATCAACTAGCCGAGTAAAGTAGGACCAAAGTTGAGTATTTTTTAGAAGTATGACCTGATCAAAAAGAAAAATCAGACACTGACCAACAGTACATATGCTCAGTTTTGGAAACAAACATCAATGACACAACACAGACTGTTGTCTACATTCAATACAGAAAAGGATAGAATGCACATGATATTTCTATAGGCACAGGTGCCAGACCCGAAAGCAATCACTGATTACAAAAGGGCAACATTCAAGTTTCATACTAGAGATGTGCATCCTGCTGATCAAATGGATCTGCACAGGAAAACTGGGGAAATGATTTTCTCCATGTTGGCAAATGATTCTACTGTGGCCACTAAATTACAGGTATCCCTAAGCAATGTCCAGACACAGCTGAAATTAGAAAAGATATCATCCTTTGCAAGGGATAACAGAAATAAGATGTTGGAGGAATTGGTCCTCAAGATCGGGTATGACCCCTCAAATGTGAAATCAGTTGAGAAGATGCTTAAAAATAAAAATGTTGATATAGCATCTCTGAGGAAATATTTGAAACTTCTATCAACGGAAGACGCACAGGCAAAGGAGATAGCTAAGACAGAAGGGGAAAAGGATGAGATGCTCAGGTTGATTATGGAGCAGAATGCACAGTTGAAAGAGATGGAAGGAAAATTGGAAAGGTTATTGAAAGAGAAAGAACAATCAAAGCCTATGGAATTCATTCCATTGAGCGCAGTTCCACTCACAGGAGTAAGCACAACATCCACAGCAGGAATCCCCTCAGCAGAAACTCCCTCAACAACTCCACTGATAGCCCTGGAGAAGACAGTAGAACTGGCAAAATCCATGGAAGAGATGAATTTGCAAGAGATGGAGATTAGAAGACTTAAAAAGGAGATTGAGAACCTTCAGGGACTCAAGTCTTCTTACCAAACTATCTATTCCAAGGAGAAACAAACATCAGACAAGCTCAAACAGGAATTGCAACAGCTTCAAAATCAAACAGTGGCAGGCAAAACACTTGTTGAGGTCAAGAAAAATGTATGGATGGATATCACCAAATCCATAAATGAAATATGTCATATGGTACAAATCATGTTCGAGAAGAACGAACTAGTGCAAAGAAGTAAGCAGGCGATTGAGAAAATAAGAGGAGAATTGGGAGAGATGCCTACAGAAGCCACTGAGATCATTAAATTATTGAATTCAAAAACCAGAGAAGAGTTAGAGGATTTGAAAATTGAATATAGGACAGAAACCATCCTCGAGGTCAAGAGGGTCCTGACCAAAAGAGGATTGATGCTACAACTGGAGGGAAAAGTCCAGGCTATGGACATAGGAGTGCAAAGATTTTTCAGAAAAATTGAAGCTCTGCAGAAGAAAGGCCTCCCTGGTTTAAGGGTCATAAATGACAAGTTAATGACACTTTCTGATTATAAAAAGAAACTAGCCACCATGGCTAAAGATAGTTCAAAATTCTAGAGAATACAAGGCAGTATCACAGGCAAGGCATTCTTAGAGGCTTTCCAGTCAGACATTAGCATACAACACGGGATCTAGTACATTTTCATTGTCAAGCCAACTTTTGCCAAGTATACAGAGATGGATGAAGTATACCGAAGATTGCTCAAAGTCAGCGTTCCCAATAACCTTCGATGGGAAGAGTTATGCAATCTGATCAAGAAGGAGATGAGGTGTCCAAGCCCAGTCAACTATCCAAATCAGATGAGGTCGTGCGGAGGACTCACCAACGGTTTACCCTAGAAATCAGCATGAAGATTTCAACACATCATCAAACAGTTCCTGAATTTTTGTATCTTGTTGAGTTAGTTAGCTAAATTTAGATTTCCACGTCCTAATCTTTAATGACAGGATCGTATGTAATTTTTTTATAATAAATACTTCAAAATTTGAAGTATCGAGGGTTGATCTTTACGCCCTGTAAGCTAAAAAGATTGTAATTTTTATCAAGAAATCTTCTAGTAATACAAAGGGGTGTTTCACATGATTCTCGCGTGTTGTTCATTGGTGATGTCTTATTTTCTATGTTAAATTTTTTTCTCCCTCAATTGTCATATTGTTTTCTAATCTAAATCTTTTAAAAGTAGCGCATGTTGCAGGATTTATCTTTGTATACCCTGTTTCCGGCTTTGAAAGATCTAAATGTTTATCTTTTTGATATTACAGTGAAGAAATTCTTAAATGCTTCTTTACTTTAATTGATATTCTCATATTTTTTGCTATTCATCACTTTACTGCTAAAGAATCCAATGAATGCATTATCTTGCCTTATGAAAAGAATCTTTTAATTTCTGTTTAGATTTCTATCTTTATAATATAGACCCCATAGCCCAACGGAGGTGCAAAAAACTTTTCATCCAACTTAACAAAAACAAAACAAACCACTCAATCTTATTTTGTTTAACTAGCCTAATATATCAAACTCAAAACATAGCTAAATCATACAGAGAGATCCCTCTCTGAAACTGGTAGGGCTAGATTCCAGTTTCAAAGCGGTTGGATAAAGTTACCTCTCATAAATTTCTTCTACTCTGAGAACCTCTGGGAATTTACAGAGCGTTAACATGCCCAAAATAACATCACAGACATCAAGAGGGGCAACATCACACACTACCTCATATTTGAAGGGTTGGATGCCATAAGACATGCGACATTATTAACTGACACAAAGTTCTCATCCCTGATGAGCCACTCGATGTTGTATGGTTGTGGGTGTGGTGTTTTCGACAACCCGAACTATTTGACGACCTCATCTGAGATGAGGTTATTCTAGCTACCGCTATCAAAAATGAAATTCAATGGGGTCCCCTTCACCCACATATGTGAATGGAAGAGGTGCTCCCCCTCTTCATGATCTAATAGTTCTTATGGTTGAATTGTTGCGGTTGCGACAATAGTAGTGGGGTCTGCATCAATGATATGTCTATTTTCAATATTTTCTAGATCAAATTTTGAATCAGGGTTTGACTCATTGTCTTTGACCTCAACCACCAAGGACTATTTTGAGATACATTCATCGGTGTTGTGCCAGGGGCTTTTGTGGAAGTCGCACCACTTCCTAGTGTCATTCTTCATCTTTCCTTTACCCTTCTTTTCCTATGTGTTGGACTGGTTGTCGGGAGGTTGTTAGTTAGGGCCGTCTTTACCATGCTTTGGTTGTTGCGTATTTGCAGACCCAAACTCCCATTTGTTGTAGTGACTAAATTTCTTCTCGATTTTGACAACATATCTATAGGAAGCTCCCAATGATGAGATGTTTAGGAAATCCATTTTGGTTTGGATGTACCTATGTAGAGCCCCATGGTATTTCAGAACCAGATGATGCTCGGAGTCTTTGATACCCATCTTGGTCCACAAGTTATGGAAAGTATTTGTGAACTCCAACACTATTTGGTTCTTTTCTTGCCAAAGTGTGGTCCATCTCATGTATTGGTCTTCATAGTTATCAACAGGGTAGTATTGTTCCTTGACCAGATCCAAAAAAAATCCCAAGTGGGCTCGGCCCCATCTATTCCATATTCCACTTTGGAACTTTTCTCCCAGTAAGTTTCCCACTAATGTTTGACATGGGGGAGATCCTTGAGGAGTGTGAAGGTGATCTTTTCCCCATCGAAAAAATTGTGAACAATAAATAACCTTCTAGCATATTTAGACATTTTTCTAAGGCACTTGCATCTATATGATCTTCAAATACTGGAATATCAAAATTAACTTATACCTTGAAGGGAGAGGTTCCTCTAAAGTGGTTGCTTGATGAAGATGTGATTGTTTCTATCAGTAGGAGTTGAAGGATGTGGGAAAAATTTTCCATCATTTCATCCCTTTGTGGTGCGAGAGCTTTCTCAAGCAATAGGTTAATAGAATCTTCTGCTCTGACATTTTTATTTTCTGTCTCCATAGAGGGTTTCTTGGGTGTGCAAGAGAAATTGTACTCAAGAGATACAAGCTCGAGACCCAACTTGCTATACTCGGACCTCATCAGGGACATGCATTGAAAACAATCAAGAGCAGCCTATTATGATACCATTGATCCAGATTATTTTTGGAGTGAAATGAAAGCAGATATATTACAGTGAAATAGACATAAATATTTCTAAAAAAAGAGAGATACAAAAATACATGATTTCTATTAATGAAAGAAATGTACAGAGACTGTAAAAATACAAAGTGCAAGACTTGCTAGAATGGTGGCAGCTTTATCTCTAAGAAGAGATGTGACAACTATGTTCATTCACTAGAAGATGAGTACAATGAGGCTCTAAAGGAATTTTTATGATAAACATGAATTCCAAAATTCTAGACATCCAAAAACCTAACCCTAGGAGATGAAGCGCCAAAATTCATGTGGGCCTTGTTGGGGTAAGTTAGTACATTAACTTCTCAGGGTTGTAAATTTTTCATACGATCTTTGTTTTAGGTGTGTGATATCCCATTAGAAAGATATTTTCAAGAACTATGCATTATGCCATCAAACGCTGACTCAATCTATAGTTTGATTGTGGCAAGCCAAGAAAACACTGTTTAGGGCCCCAAAACGGCCCCAGAAGTACAAAAATATGTATTGACATGAAAACTTCCAAAATAAGCCAGTTGGAATAGGTGGGTGACCACTAATATCCACCTGGATGTTGTGTAGGGATTTAGGACAACCGAAAAAGTGCAAAACCCACAATTACAAACAAATATCCTTGTTATAGAGAAACATGTTGAATTGAAAACTATCAAGATGAGCCAGTTGGGATTTGGAACAGGTGGGGGGCCACCAATATCCACCTAGATCAAGAAAACCATACCATCATAGAAATTTCCAAAGTGGGTCATGAAGACACTTGAAATTGTTCATCCTGATGAGGTTTGAAAGACAAGAACTAGAAGTTTAAGAAGACAAGACGATGGAGGTGATGTAGATGATTCAGATTCAGGTGATATCAATCATATGGAAGTTTCATATAATTGTGAATTGAATTTATCTACTAACTTTGTACCAACTTCCTTAAAATAATTTATTTCTCATGATGACTGGAAAGAAGCTATGTAGAATAAGTATGATGCTTCGATCAAGAATGGGACATGGAAGTTAGTGTGTTCGACAACATGGGTATTCCAATAGAGGACAGAGACTTTCAGTAACCACTCACACAACCAGATCAAATATCAACACATCAATGTTTTTACATGGTAAAACCCCTACGGGGAAACATCCAGACCCCAATAAACGTGGACTCTATTGAGCTCTCAACACACCCTAAAAGCTTTTTGAAATTCTATCACTTTTGGGTACCACTTGTTTTCTTTTTGCTTTACTGTCTGAATTGACATGAGCCATGAAAAAACCCCGATAGAAAATAATGGATGTGTTGGTTAGAGGTCGAAGAAATATCGAATATTTAAATCACTGAAATTTATGCTTTGACACATCTTCGATCGACGATCCTCGATGCACTTTCGAGATCACAAAATTTTTGAGAGAGTTAATCCGGGTGCACTTCGGTAAGCTTATCATCAATCATCGACCCTTGATAGTTTTCGATGTCGAAATGGTAGGATCTATTGTTGGAACGATTAGCTAAGGAAAAGTCCCTGATTTTGAATAACATGATTAAACGAAGACGTCAGTCTCAATTTCCACGTGTATTTGTCGCATAGGGATTTTGTACAGTCTAGTTTCATCTAGAGTCATCTTAAGGTTCTGTGTGTCCTAGTCACACCTCCAATTTAGCTTTGTCATGTTAGCTCTGGAGGAGAAGATGGATCGACGTCGGAGCTCCTGCTAGGTGATATCAATGAACGATGTTTAAAGAGAATCCCTGACCCCCGATCCACCATCTAGATTAGAAAAACAATGGGATGGTTTAAGCACGTGATACGATTGAATTCTCTCATTTAATGGGCCAGCTAATGTTTCTCCCCATAGACATTGTTACCGTGTGCATCGATTGAACAACAATAATTTGAAATCTTCACTAGGCCACGTTATAGCTCACGCCTGTGCCATCAACCTATGATCGAATTTATTTTTAAACGTAATGAAGATCTGGCGACATATTTTATAGAAACACACTCATATCCCAAATTGAATGGTTGATGCAACAAGGTAATTTCATCTCTATTCAAATCACAAAAATGGCTTCGAACACTTCTATTATGTGCACAAATTTTCATTTCCAAAGCATTCAAAGAAGCAAAGTGAGCGTCTCAAGACTGCGTTGTTTCTCAGACCATCAAAACCAGGTTAAACAAGCAACAAAGGTATGTGTTAACTTTTATCAATTCAACGGTCGTAATTGGTTAATATATTCATTTGAGATTTTACACAGTGTCTAACTATGTTCTAGTTGCAGAGAAAATTCCTCCAAGTAAGCCAATGACCAGACTCTTGCCAAGGGAACCTAAGATAAAGGAGGTGGAAATTGGTGAGGGTTCTTCTCCTGGTACTGTGAGGCAGTTGGAATACGTTCCAAGGGTGGAGTTGGTCATTAAAACCTCTACGAAGAAAGAATTCATTCAACCTCTGGTATTCGGCGATACAGAAGCGACCACTGGATCCAAAATAATGCTCCCACAGTGGGGATATTTGTTCAACATAATCAACCAGGATCCCACACAATGACCCAAATGTAAAGGCGCTCGACGATCAATTTTTCTCGAACATTCGACGATCGTGCTTGCACATGGTAACCTGCCCAACTCCATTTTTCCCATGCATTGAGGTTTTGAGTTGGCTAATTGATCATACAGATGCTCAGAAGTGCCTCATCAATGATGAGAATGGTGGGTGTGTCGGATTTATTCTCCCAACATAAGTTAAAAAGTACTACAAGCTCAGGGACCCAGAGGAGTGACTGAACACATAATTCATGGTGAAGTTTTATGAATTCCACAACACCAACAAATTGATAGCCTCATGGTGTAAGGAGGACAAGAAATTCACAAACCAGAGCAATGGATGGTATGGGACAGTTAACTTGAGAGAGCCATACATCTACTTGATGGCTCTCATCTACCGACCGTATGGAGAAAAGGACTGCTCCAAGTTATTAGAAGCATGGATGCCCCTGGCATACACTATGGTGACCTCTGGAAGTAGCTTCAATTGGGGTGAAATAATCTGAATTCAATTGAGCATCTGGCTACAGCAGGCTCAGACACCGAAAGAAGGAGAAGCACCCGCCTTTCACATGGCCTCGTATCCACTAGATGTAATTTATGCGAGGAATGTATTCGCAGGGATGAATTTGAGTTGGCATGTTGCGAAACTGCATGTTCATGTCTACTTCATCATATTATGGGAGAACATGTACAAAAAATCCTATGCCCTTATTTGCGATGAATTCATCACTCGAGTCTATTTCATTTTATTTAAAAGGGAATGTCCAAGGTTGTCTGTAGCAGCCAAGAAAATGATATCGAAGGTAGGCCACTGGTATCTAGACGAGCACACAACTTATATCAGGGTGTTCAAGGCCACCAGAGAGCCACATTTTCTCCCTACTCATGTCCCAGACTGACTCATTGTAGGAGAAATATGTTATCAAATGATCCTGTAGGGATATAAGACCACACTAGTTAAGGATAAGAAACAAGCATTCATACCCTACGAATTCCATGTGGGGTTTTACATATTGAAAGACACCGCTCAAGATAAATAACAAGGGTTGAGCCAGATTGAATTTAGGTTCCCGAAAGGTCGGTTTCGCAAGCACAGCCCTAAAGGCAAGGTTCCCCAACATGCTTCACAATTATCATCATGTTGGCCATACGCGCATGACAAGTTTGAGGATGATATTTTTACAGAATGCGCTCAGGACTGGGAGGAGGTAGTATAGAGGAAATCCAACCCAAACATTACCAGGTTCAAGGATATGAGCATGAATGATCAGGTGGAGATAATAGAGAAATTGGATCAAGAGGCTCTTAGAGTTAGGGAAGAAATCAGAGCAGCAGAGACCACGAAGTCACAAAGGAGAGGATTTTTGTTACTAGAGGGAGCCCAAAGAGTCATTTACCAATTACAGAATGATCCTTATCTCGTAGAGATGATGAGAATCCCCATGGATAACCCAATCACAATCAGAGGAGAGCCAAGTGGATTAGAGTCAATACAACTGGAAGGAATCATCGATATGGAAAACCCTAAAGCTCCATCACCACAGATTAGATCATCGGGGGCCATTCCAATTTTGCGTGAGGTTTCAAGGATGCCAGGTGAAATAGGTGCACCAAACCCCTTATTTGATCCAATAACCATCTATGATGATGAGGAGTGTTTGGAGGTTTCCTTGGTCACTCCAGTACTGATTATAGAGGAGAAGGAACCTGAGAAAGCATCTGACCCGAGTCCCGATGCTCCAATTCAAAACCTTCCGCAGAGAGACCATGAGGTTGAAAGTGTATTAGAAACTAAGTTGCTCGACCTATTGGGGACCCCAAAATATAGCTCGAGGGATGATCTAGGATCGAGTGGTCAAAAAGAGGAAGCTCAATAGAAAGAGATCAGCACCTCGACAGTCGATTACCAAGTAAGTATTGAAACTATCCCTGGTTCTTCAAGTTTGGTTGATGCCTCACCAGCCGATGAACAACAAACAAAGGTCAAGCCATCGAAACATATGAAACAAGTCAAAAAAACAACCCTAGAATAGATACACACAGTCGAGATCCTGGGAAACACTCTAACCTGGGGAGAAAAACAAATCCTTGATCCTGTTGATGAGGTTGTCGACATACATGCGATCACCTATGACAGGATGAGGAAGGATATCATGAAAAGGACCACCAAGAAGAGAAGGCGCATGCTATATATCTCGATTCTCATCACCACAGAGGAGAATATGATCATCACAGAACACGCCAAGACATTTGAGCTTATCAGCACAAGGATGGCTATCACAGATGCCACGTTGGATCGAGAAAGGAGAGATGAAAAGGAAGTGGCCATTGCACTTGAGTTGGAGCATCTGTGCCATTTGGAAAAATATTATCAAGACTCCATGCAGGCCACGATGTTTTTGAGGAGTTATTTCTAGGATGATTATGCAAAATTCACAAATGAACAACACCTTTTCACTGCAGGTATAGTCGATTTCCAAGAAGATACCCTTATGGCACTAGCAACCTGCAAAGACATGGAAAGGTGGTATGAAAAATCATACTAGGCGGTAGAAGGATTGATTACATCAATGCAGTATAAAAGGGCTAAGACGTCAAAGAGAACGGTATTCGAGTTCTAAGGGAGAGAAACATAGCTCAAATTAAGAAAGTAGCTGAATACTAGGTAAATATGGCCCAAGAACCTCAATGGGAGATACATAAGAAGTGGACCGAGTGTGAAAAATGCTGGGAAAAGATTAATCAGGAGGTGAAAAACATCGATCTCCCAGAATTTGTCTCACCCGAAGACTTTGTCGACCTGCATGACATAGTCAAGCAACATGCAAAACAAGAATCGACATGGACAACGGATATCGCATAGGTGAAAAGCATGGTGCCAGGAAAAATATTTTTTTTTATGGAGCCTTCGATCAAGGCTCGTGCAGTTCTGCAGTGGTTGAGTATTAAAATAGTCAAATACAGAGAACGGGCAGTAGAAGTGAAAGAAATTATTTCATCCCCGATGGACCAGCACAAGTTCCCATATGCAAACACATGTGAGGATCTCTTCGTCAAGTGGTCGGAATATGAGAAGATTCATCCACTCCAGTAAAATGATGAGATGATTCTCAGAGAACGAAGAGATCAAGCGCCACGTGGCAATATTTTGTTTACTTAACTTAAACTTGTAGTAGTTATTTTTAGTTAGTGATTCTATATAAATAAATGGATTGACCTTTTAGCAAAGGTCGATGGTTTTGGTAAAGACCCTCATTTGTGGAATTGTAAAGAACTATTTCTAAACTACCTTAATTAAGAAGTCCTGTTAGGA
>JASDQU010108220.1:72422-84013 GCA_032191745.1 Picea mariana | reverse complement strand
TTACACCTCTTAGACCTAGCAAAAACTGGAGATTGGTATCTTTACCAAAATCACACCGAGATTAGAGTATATGGATGCGAGTTGGATCCATACAAATTGCCCAAGTATTTACCCGTGAGGATATTTTCCCTGGAATACATAAGGAAAATGATTAACTCAGATGACATACATTTTGTGTCTCTGAAAAAGAAACAACAACTTAGAATTAAAGGGCAAATAGGGTCCTTCATATGCAATAGCCAAGGCGCCGGGGAAGAAGCAAATAGACTGTTGAAATAAATGAAGTTTTTTGTTAGTTTCATATGGCACTATGATCTGTGTGGGATAATTTTGGAGATGAGGATTAAAAACAAAAATGTCCCATATGTTCATACACCCAAGCCTGAGATAAAGAAGTTCACGAATCAAACAGAATGGGAGCCGAACACTCTGGTCGAGATAAAACAACAGGACCCCTCGGTCATCATCTCACAAACTACTACACCACAGGTTCCCAAGGAGAAAAGAACTAGGAAGGATACTTCACCTTCCATCACTGAAGTCTCAGCTGAAGATTTCCAATTACACACCAAAAGGCCAAAAACCAGTCTTACACCTGACACGGCTGGTGAAAAGGAAATCCAGTCCACTGCAACTATGAAAGATCATCGCTTACATCTGAGAACAAGAAGTAAGCAGATCATGTCTACAATTTTGCCTAAGAATCCAACGAATAATCCACTAATCAACTAGCCGAGTAAAGTAGGACCAAAGTTGAGTATTTTTTAGAAGTATGACCTGATCAAAAAGAAAAATCAGACGCTAACCAATAGTACATATGCTCAGTTTTGGAAACAAACATCAATGACACAACACAGACTGTTGTCTGCATTCGATACAGAGAAGGCTAGAATGCACATGATATTTTTGTAGGCACAGGTGCCAGACCCGAAAGTAATCACTGATTACAAAAGGGCAACATTCGAGTTTCATACTAGAGATGTGCATCCTACTGATCAAATGGATCTGCACAGGAAAACTGGGGAAATGATTTTCTCCATGTTGGCAAATGCTTCTACTGCGGCCACTAAATTACAGGTATCCCTAAGCAATGTCCAGACACAGCTGAAATTAGAAAAGATATCATCCTTTGCAAAGGATAACAGAATTAAGATGTTGGAGAAATTGGTCCTCAAGATCGGGTATGACCCCTCAAATGTGAAATCAGTTGAGAAGATGCTTAAAAATAAAAATGTTGATATAGCATATCTGAGGAAATAGTTGAAACTTCTATCAACGGAAGACGCACAGGCAAAGGAGATAGCTAAGACAGAAGGGGAAAAGGATGAGATGCTCAGGTTGATTATGGAGCAGAATGCACAGTTGAAAGAGATGGAAGCAAAATTGGAAAGGTTATTGAAAGAGAAAGAACAATCAAAGCCTATGGAAGTCATTCCATTGAGTGCAGTTCCACTCACAAGAGTAAGCACAACATCCACAACAGGAATCCCCTTAGCAGAAACTCCCTCAACAACTCCACTGATAGCCCTGGAGAAGACAGTAGAACTGGAAAAATCCATGGAAGAGATGAATTTGCAAGAGATGGAGATTAGAAGACTTAAAAAGGAGATTGAGAACCTTTAGGGACTCAAGTCTTCTTACCAAACTAGCTATTCCAAGGAGAAACAAACATCAGACAAGCTCAAACAGGAATTGCAACAGCTTCAAAATCAAACAGTGGCAGGCAAAACACTTGTTGAGGTCAAGAAAAATGTATGGATGGATATCACCAAATCCATAAATGAAATATGGCCTATGGTACAAATCATGCTCGAGAAGAACAAACTAGTGCAAAGAAGCAAGCAGGCGATTGAGAAAATAAGAGGAGAATTGGGAGAGATGCCTGCAGAAGCCACTGAGATCATTAAATTCTTGAATTCAAAAACCAAAGAAGAGTTAGAGGATTTGAAAATTGAATATAGGACAGAAACCATCCTCGAGGTCAAGAGGGTCCTGACCAAAAGAGGATTGATGCTACAACTGGAGGGAAAAGTCCAGGCTATGGACATAGGAGTGCAAATATTTTTCAGCAAAATTGAAGCTCTGCAGAAGAAAGGCCTCCCTGGTTTAAGGGTCATAAATGACAAGTTAATGACACTTTCTAATTATAAAAAGAAACTAGCCACCATGGCTAAAGATAGTTCAAAATTCTAGAGAATACAAGGCAGTATCATAGGCAAGGCGTTCTTAGAGGCTTTCCAGTCAGACATTAGCATACAACACGGGATCCAGTACATTTTCATTGTCAAAACAACTTTTTCCAAGTATACAGAGATGGATGAAGTATACCGAAGATTTCTCAAATTCAGCATTCCCAGTAACCTTCGATGGGAAGAGTTATGCAACCTAATCAAGAAGGAGATGAGGTGTCCAAGCCCAGTCAACTATCCAAATCAAATGAGGTCGTGCGGAGGACTCACCAACGGTTTACCCCAGAAATCAGCATGAAGATTTCAACACATCATCAAACAGTTCCTGAATTTTTGTATCTTGTTGAGTTATTTAGCTAAATTTAGATTTCCATGTCCTAATCTTTAATGACAGGATCGTATGTAATTTTTTTATTATAAATAATTCAAAATTTAAAGTATCGAGGGTTGATCTTTATGCCCTGTAAGCTAAAAAGATTGTAATTTTTATCAAGAAATCTTCCAGTAATACAAAGGGGTGTTTCATAGGATTCTCGCGTGTTGTTCATTGGTGATGTCTTATTTTCTATGTTAAATGTTTTTCTCCCTCAGTTGTCATATTGTTTTCTAATCTAAATCTTTTAAAAGTAGCGCATGTTGCAGGATTTATCTTTGTATACCCTATTTTCGGCTTTGAAAGATCTAAATGTTTATCTTTCTGATATTACAGTGAAGAAATTCTTAAATGCTTCTTTAATTTAATTGATATTCTCATATTTTTTTCTATTCATCACTTTACTGCTAAAGAATCCAATGAATGCATTATCTTGCCTTGTGAAAAGAATCTTTTAATTTCTGTTTAGATTTCTATCTTTATAATACAGACCCCATAGCCCAACGGAGGCGCAAAAATCTTTTCAGCCAACTTAACAAAAACAAAACAAACCACTCAATATTATTTTGTTTAACTAGCCTAATATATCAAACTCAAAACATAGCTAAATCATACAAAGAGATCCCTCTCTGAAACTGGTAGGGCTAGATTCCAGTTTCGAAGCGGTTGGATAAAGTTACCTCTTGTAAATTTCTTCTACTCTGGCAACCTCTGGGAATTTACAGAGTGTTAACATGCCCAAAATAACCTCACAGACATCAAGAGGGGCAACATCACACACTACCTCATATTTGAAGGGTTGGATGCCATAGGACATGCGACATTATTGACACAAAGTTCTCATCCCTAATGAGCCACCCATTGTTGTATGGTTGCGGGTGTGGTGTTTTCGACAACCTGAACTATTTGATGACCTCATCTGAGATGATTTTATTCTAGCTACCGCTATCAACAATGAAATGCAATGGGGTCCCCTTCACCCACATATGTGAATGGAAGAGGTGCTCCCCCTCTTCATGATTTAATAGTTCTTCTGGTTGAATTGTTGTGGTTGCGACAATAGTAGTGGGGTCTGCATCAATGATATGTCTATTTTCAATATTTTCTAGATCAAATTTTGAATCAGGGTTTGGCTCATTGTCTTTGACCTCAGCCACCAAGGACTATTTTGAGAGACATTCATCGGTGTTGTGCCAGGGGCTTTTGTCGAAGTTGTACCACTTCCTAGTGTCATGCTTCATCTTTCCTTTAACCTTCTTTTCCTATGTGTTGGACTGGTTGTCGGGAGGTTGTTGGTTAGGGCCGTCTTTACCATGCTTTGGTTGTTGCGTATTTGCAGACCCAAACTCCCATTTGTTGTAGTGACTAAATTTCTTCTCGATTTTGACAACATATCTATAGGAAGCTCCCAATGATGAGATGTTTATGAAATCCATTTTGGTTTGGATGTACCTATGTAGAGCCCCATGGTATTTCAGAACCAGATGATGCTCGGAGTCTTTGATACCCATCTTGGTGCACAAGGTATGGAAAGTATTTGTGAACTCCAACACTATTTGGCTCTTTTATTGCCAAAGTGTGGTCCATCTCATGTATTGGTCTTCATAGTTACAATAGGGTAGTATTGTTCCTTGACCAGATCCAAAAAAAATCCCAAGTGGGCTCGGCCCCATATATTCCATATTCCACTTTGGAACTTTTCTCCCAGTAAGTTTCCCACTAATGTTTGACATGGGGGAGATCCTTGAGGAGTGTGAAGGTGATCTTTTCCCCATCGGAAAAATTGTGAACAAGAAATAACCTTCTAGCATATTTAGACATTTTTCTAAGGCACTTGCATCTATATGATCTTCAAATACTGGAATATCAAAATTAACTTATACCTTGAAGGGAGAGGTTCCTCTAAAGTGGTTGCTTGATGAAGATGTGTCTGTTTCTATCAGTAGGAGTTGAAGGATGTGGGAAAAATTCTCCATCATTTCATCCCTTTGTGGCGCGAGAGCTTTCTCAAGCAATAGGTTAATAGAATCCTCTGCTCTGCCATTTTTATTTTCTGTCGCCATAGAGGGTTTCTTGGGTGTGCAAGAGAAATTGTACTCAAGAGATACAAGCTCGAGACCCAACTTGCTATACTCGGACCTCATCAGGGACATGCACTGAAAAACAATCAAGAGCAGCCTATTATGATACCATTGATCCAGATTATTTTTGGAGTGAAATGAAAGTAGATATATTACAGTGAAATAGACATAAATATTTCTAAAAACAGAGAGATACAAAAATACATGATTTCTATTAATGAAAGAAATGTACAGAGACTGTAAAAATACAAAGTGCAAGACTTGCTAGAATGGTGGCAGCTTTATCTCTAAGAAGAGATGTGACAGCTATGTTCATTCGCCAGAAGATGAGTACAATGAGGCTCTAAAGGAATTTTTATGATAAACATGAATTCCAAAACTCTAGGCATCCAAAAACCTAACCCTAGGAGATGAAGCGCCAAAATTCATGTGGGCCTCATTGGGGTAAGTTAGTACATTAACTTCTCAGGGTTGTAAATTTTTCATACGATCTTTGTTTTAGGTGTGTGATATCCCATTAGAAAGGTATTTTCAAGAACTATGCATTATGCCATCAAACGCTGACTCAATCTATAGTTTGATTGTGGCAAGCCAATAAAACACTATTTAGGGCCCCAAAACGGCCCCGAAAGTACAAAAATATGTATTGACATGAAAACTTCCAAAATAAGCCAGTTGTGATAGGTGGGTGACCACTAATATCCACCTGGATGTTGTGTAGGGATTCAAGACAACCGAAAAAGTGCAAAACCCACAATTACAAACAAATATCCTTGTTATAGAGAAACATGTTGAATTGAAAACTGTCAAGATGAGCCAGTTGGGATTTGGAACAGGTGGGGGGGCACCAATATTCACCTAGATAAAGAAAACCATACCATCATAGAAATTTCCAAAGTGGGTCATGAAGACACTTGAAATTGTTCATCCTGATGAGGTTTGAAAGACAAGAACTAGAAGTTTAAGAAGACAAGATGATGGAGGTGATGTAGATGATTCAGATTTAGGTGATATCAATCATATGGAAGTTTCATATAATTGTGAATTGAATTTATCTACTAACTTTGTACCAACTTCCTTAGAATAATTTATTTCTCATGATGACTGGAAAGAAGCTATGTAGAATAAGTATGATGCTTCGATCAAGAATGGGACATGGAAGTTAGTGTGTTCGACAACATGGGTATTCCAATAGAGGACAGAGACTTTCAGTAACCACTCACACAACCAGATCAAATATCAACACACCAATGTTTTTACATGGTAAAACCCCTACAGGGAAACATCCAGACCCCAATAAACGTGGACTCTATTGAGCGTTCAACACACCCTAAAAGCTTTTTGAAATTCTATCACTTTTGGGTACCACTTGTTTTCTTTTTGCTTTACTGTCTGAATTGAGTTCAATATGGAGGGGTGGTTATTTTTGTTTTCATGACTCTTATCGATCAAATCAGATTTTTTTTGAACTTGTTAAATGAAACCTTGTGTCTAAAAGAAATTTCCATTCTAACTAAGAATCTACAGCTAACATTGCGACAAGTGCGCTTATGTTCAGCATCAGAAAAAATCGAAGAAGATAAAATGGAAACACAGTAATAATAATCATCGATCGTCAATGCACCCTCGACATCGGTAAAAGGTGGAGTAAGTGTTTGTTAGTAATTCACCACACAGATTCATGAGATAGACGATTCCCATCGGCGTCGGTAGAATACGAGAGTATTAAATGTTGACATGAGACATGAAAAAACCCCGATAGAAAATAATGGATGAGTTGGTTAGAGGTCGAAGAAATATCGAATATTTAAATCACTGAAATTTATGCTTTGACACATCTTCGATTGGCGATCCTCAATGCACTTTCGAGATCACAAAATTTTTGAGAGAGTTAATCCGGGTGCACTTTGGTAAGCTTATCATCAATTGTCTACCCTTGATAGTTTTCAACGTCGACATGGTAGGATCTATTGTTGGAACGATTAGCTAAGGAAAAGTCCCCGATTTTGAATAACATGATTAAACAAAGACGTCGGTCTCAATTTCCACGTGTATTTGTCGCATAGGGATTTTGTATAGTCTAGTTTCATCCAGAGTCATCTTAAGGTTCTGTGTGTCCTAGTCACACCTCCGATTTAGCTTTTTCACGTTAGCTCTATAGGAGAAGATGGATCGACGTCGGAGCTCTTGCTAGATGATATCAATGAACGATGTTTAAAGAGAATCCCTGACCCCCGATCCACCAGCTAGATTAGAAAAACGATGGGATGGTTTAAGCATGTGATACGATTGAATTCTCTCATTTAATGGGCCAGCTAATGTTTCTCCCCATATACATTGTTACCGTGTGCGTCGATTGAACAACAATAATTTGAAATCTTCACTAGGCCACGTTATAGCTCGCGCCTGCGCCATCAACCTATGATCGAATTTATTTTTAAACGTAATGAAGATCTGGTGACATATTTTATAGAAACACACTCATATCCCAAATTGAATGGTTGATGCAACAAGGTAATTTCATCTCTATTTAAATCACAAAAATGGCTTCGAACACTTCTATTATGCGCACAAATTTTCATTTCCAAAGAATTCAAAGAAGCAAAGTGAGCGTCTCAAGACTGCGTTGTTTCTCAGACCATCAAAACCAGGTTAAACAAGCAACAAAGGTATGTGTTAACTTTTATCAATTCAGCGGTCGTAATTGGTTAATATATGCATTTGAGATTTTACACAGTGTCTAACTATGTTCTAGTTGCAGAGAAAATTCCTCCAAGTAAGCCAACGACCAGACTCTTTCCAAGGGAACCTAAGATAAAGGAGGCGGAAATTGGTGAGGGTTCTTCTCCTGGTACTGTGAGGCAGTTGGAATACGTTCCAAGGGTGGAGTTGGTCATTAAAACCTCTACGAAGAAAGAATTCATTCAACCTCTGGTATTCGGCGATACAGAAGCGACCACTGGATCCAAAATAATGCTCCCACAGTGGGGATATTTGTTCAACAGAATCAACCAGGAGGATTACCTGAAGTATATCCCACAAAATGACCCAGATGTAAGGGCGCTCGACGATCAATTTTTCCTGAACATTCGACGGTCGTGCTTGCACATGGTAACCTGCCCAAATCCATTTTTCCCATGCATTGAGGTTTTGAGTTGGCTAATTGATCATACAGATGCTCAGAAGTGCCTCATCAATGATGAGAATGGTGGGTGTGTCGGATTTATTCTCCCGACATAAGTTAAAAAGTACTACAAGCTCAGGGACCTAGAGGAGTGACTAAACACATAATTCATGGTGAAGTTTTACGAATTCCACGACACCAACAAGTTGATAGCCTCATGGTGTAAGGAGGACAAGAAATTCACAAACCAGAGCAATGGCTGGTATGGGACAGTTAACTTGAGAGAGCCATACATCTACTTGATGGCTCTCATCTGCCGACCGTATGGAGAAAAGGACTGCTCCAAGTTCTTAGAAGCATGGATGCCCCTGGCATACACTATGGTGATCTCTGGAAGTAGCTTCAATTGGGGTGCAATAATATGAACTCAATTGAGCATCTGTGTACAGCAGGCTCAGACACCGAAAGAAGGAGAAGCACCCGCCTTTCACATGGCGTCGTATCCGCTAGATGTAATTTATGCGAGGAATGTATTCACAGGGATGAATTTGAGTTGGCACGTTGCGAAACTGCATGTTCATGTCTACTTCATCATATTATGGGAGAACATGTACAAAAAATCCTATGCCCTTATTTGCGATGAATTCATCACTCGAGTCTATTTCATTTTATTTAAAAGGGAATGCCCAAGGTTGTCTGTAGCAGCCAAGAAAATGATATCGAAGGTAGGCCACTGGTATCTAGACGAGCACACAACTTATATCAGGGTGTTCAAGGCCACCAGAGAGCCACATTTTCTCCCTACTCATGTCCCAGACTAACTCATTGTAGGAGAAATATGTTATCAAATGATCCTGTAGGGATATAAGACCACACTAGTTAAGGATAAGAAACAAGCATTCATACCCTACGACTTCCATGTGGGGTTTTACATAGTGAAAGACACCGCTCAAGATAAATAAGAAGGGTTGAGCCAGATTGAATTTAGGTTTCCGAAAGGTCGGTTTTGCAAGCACGACCCTAAAGGCAAGGTTTCCCAACATGCTTCACAAGTATCGTCATGTTGGCCATACGCGCATGACAAGTTTGAGGATGATATTTTTACAGAATGCGCTCAGGACTGGGAGGAGGTAGTATAGAGAAAATCCAACCCAAACATTACCAGGTTCAAGGATATGAGCATGAATGAGAAGGTGGAGATAATAGAGCAATTGGATCAAGAGGATCTTAGAGTTAGGGAAGAAATCAGAGCAGCAGAGACCACGAAGTCACAAAGGAGAGGATTGTTGTTACTAGAGGGAGCCCAAAGAGTCATTTACCAGTTACAGAACGATCCTTATCTCGTAGAGATGATGAGAATCCCCATGGATAACCCAATCACAATCAAAGGAGAGCCAAGTGGATTAGAGTCAATACAACTGGAAGGAATCACCAATATGGAAAACCCTAAAGCTCCATCACCACAGATTAGATCATCGGGGGCCATTCCAATTTTGCCTGAGGTTTCAAGGACGCCAGGTGAAATAGGTGCACCAAACCCCTTGTTTGATTCAATAACCATCTATGATGATGAGGAGTGTTTGGAGGTTTCCCTGGTCACTCCAGTACCAATTATAGAGGAGAAGGAACCTAAGAAAGCATCTGACCCAAGTCCCGATGCTCCAATTCAAAACCTTCCGCAGAGAGACCATGAGGTCGAAAGTGTATTAGAAACTAAGTTGCTCGACCTATTGGGGACCCCAAAATATAGCTCGAGGGATGAGCTAGGATCGAGTGATCAAAAAGAAGAAGCTCAATAGAAAGAGATCAGCACCTCGACAGTCGATTACCAAGTAAGTATTGAAACTATCCCTGGTTCTTCAAGTTTGGTTGATGCCTCACCAGCCGATGAACAACAAACAGAGGTCAAGCCATCAAAACATATGAAACAAGTCAAGAAACCAACCCTAGAATAGATAAACACAGTCGAGATCCTGGGAAACACTCTAACCTGGGGAGAAAAACAAATCCTTGATCCTGTTGATGAGGTTGTTGACATACATGTGATCACCTATGACAGGAAGAGGAAGGATATCATGAAAAGGACCACCAAGAAGAGAAGGCTCATGCTATATATCTCGATTATCATCACCACAGAAGAGAATATGATCATCACAGAACACGCCAAGACATTTGAGCTTATCAGCACAGGGATGGCTATGACAGATGCCACGTTGGATCGAGAAAGGAGAGATGAAAAGGAAGTGGCCATTGCACTTGAGTTGGAGCATCTGCGCCATTTGGAAAAATATTATCAAGACTCCATGCACACCACGATGTTTTTGAGGAGTGAGTTCCAGGATGATTATGCAAAATTCACAAATGAACAACACCTTTTCACTGCAGGTATAGCCGATTTCCAAGAAGATACCCTTATGGCACTAGCAACTTGCAAAGACATGGAAAGGTGGTATGAAAAATCATACCAGGCGGTAGAAGGATTGATTACATCAATGCAGTATAAAAGGGCTAAGATGTCGAAGAGAACGGTATTCGAGTTCTAAGGGAGAGAAACATCGCTCAAATCAAGAAAGTAGTCGAATACTAGGTAAATATGGCCCAAGAACCTCAGTGGGAGATACATAATAATTGGACCGAGTGTGAAAAATGTTGGGAAAAGATTAATTAGGAGGTGAAAGACATCGATCTCCCAGAATTTGTCTCACCCGAAGACTTTGTCGACCTGCATGACATAGTCAAGTAACATGCAAAACAAGAATCGACATGGACAACGGATATCGCATAGGTGGAAAGCATGGTGCCCAGAAAAATAATTTTTTTTATGGAGCCTCCGATCAAGGCTCGTGCATTTCTGCAGTGGTTGAGTATTAAAATAGTCAAATACAGAGAACGGGCAGTAGAAGTGAAAGAAATTATTTCATCCCCAATGGACCAGCACAGGTTCCCATATGCAAACACATGTGAGGATCTCTTCATCAAGTGGTCAGAATATGAGAAGATTCATCCACTCCAGTAAAATGATGAGATGATTCTCAGAGAACAGAGAGATCAAGCGCCACATGGCAATATTTTGTTTACTTAACTTAAACTTGTAGTAGTTATTTTTAGTTAGTGATTCTATATAAATAAATGGATTGACCTTTTAGCAAAGGTCGATGGTTTTGGTAAAGACCCTCATTTGTGGAATTGTAAAGAACTATTTCTAAACTACCTTAATTAAGAAGTCCTGTTAGGACCAAAGACAAAATTTTTCTTTTCAGGAAAGGCGTTATGTGATTGGATTGAGGAGGAATTACTTCCAAATTTATTTCAATAATTCACTTTGTAACGAGTAAGAGTTTCTACATCTATTGATAAGTTATTTGTTTCAATATTTTTGTAGTTATTGTTCTTAATGAAGGAAAGAAAACCGTTGTGTTAATGTGTGATTAATATTAGAGCTAAGGAAACTATTTTTCTTACCATCTTCTTATTACATGCGTATTTTCTTACGATAATTGTATCTCAGTCAATAATTGAAATACCAAGAAGTTATTAGTACTAGGCATGTAACATGTGTGAATGTATCTGTATGCATGCTTGAGCACGAGGGTTATCCCAAGCTCACCCTTCTTTAGTATTTAAGACTCCCTTCCACCAATTGGATTATACGAGTATACATCATTTTATCAGAATCATATAATAAAAGAAAAGACAAAAAAGAGAACGTTTAAACTGAAGAAGGAAATTTCATAGAAATATATCTTGTCAATCACCACGTAAATCCCATCCATAAATTATCTAGATCAAAAGATATGGAGAACCATTCCACCATCAAATGTTGC
>JASDQU010108220.1:41766-60411 GCA_032191745.1 Picea mariana | reverse complement strand
CCACAGTCTGATCCCCATTCACTCAACAAGAGTTGGGGGAGAGAAGATAAAATTGGATGGCGGTTGTCCAAGACTTTGATCTAGATATAAAACCTTCCAAAATGATTAAGGGACAAGGATTGTGTAAACTGGCCGCAGAAGCTCAAGACCAAATAAATGAAGACTCTGGGTGGGATGATGAATTGGCATTATGGTGTAGTGAAGCTTTATATGTTCCCCCATGGCAAGAGTCTTGGTATGGAAAACTAATTTACCTCTTTCATCATGGGACTTGCCCAAAAAACCTAAACCCTAAGGAAAGGAGATCTCTCAAATTGAAATCGACATAATATTGCCTCATAAATTTAGTGTTTTTCCCCGTAAATTATAATGGAGTACTCTTGATATGTCTCAAACGTGAAGATGCAAATAAGGTTCTGAGGGATCTCCACGATGGTCCTGCAGGTGGAAAATTTGGAGGGAATACCACTGGTCACAAAATACTGAGAGATGACTATTACTGGCCTACTCTGTTTAGAGATGCTCATACCTATGCTAGAAACTATAAAACTTGCCAAATAAACATGAGGAGGGAAAAGAGAGTAGTTGTCCCACTTCAACCGGTGACCATATCCAGACCATTCGAGCAATGGGGGTTAGATTCCATAGGGGATATTACCCTGAGTTATTAAAAACAACATAAATACATACTGACTGCTACAGACTATTTTACGAAATGGGCAGAGGTCATCCCTCTCACTCACATGAAAGAAAAGGTGGTAATCTAATTCATAGAAAGACAGGTGATCACAAGGTCTAGTATTCCTTCCGTTCTTGTTTTTGGCAATGCCTCTTACTTTTCTTCCACTCTATTAACGAAGTTTTCTCTTGAYAAATGAATCATAATCAGATACTCTGCAAACTACTATCCACAARGAAATGGAGTGGCAGAATCAACCAATAAGAACCTAGTGAAGATATTGAAGAAAACAGTTGCAGACAATCAGAGGAATTGGTATAGCTCTCTTCATAATTCCTTATGGGCCGACACAGTAACACCCAAGGAAGCTATAGGGAAATCCCCATAATTTATGGTATACGAACAAGAAGCCATTCTCCCAAATGGGTTATGTCTTCCATCTCTGCAAATTGCTCAGGGATCTATAGGAAAACCCTCATCAATTATTCAATAGAGAATTGATATCCTCCTCATGCTGGAAGAAGAAAGGGAGAAATAAAAATCAAATTTCGTCGCTCATCAATAGATAGTTAAAAGATGGTTTGACAAGGATAAGGCCAAAGAGAATATTTTTGAGGTAGGAGACTTAGTCCTGAAGTGGGATAGAGAAAATGAACGTAAGGGAAAACATTCGAAGTTCCATAATATATGGCTCAGACCTTCCCAAGTATCCGAGAAACTTGGGTAGGCATGTATCAGTTGCAAAATTTGAGGGGGTAACCCTGTTACAGGATAAATTAGTATATGCAGACACTAACAGATATCCATAGATCCACCTAGGTCTAGAACAAAACAGGACATGACATGACTCTTTCTCTAAGTTTCTGTCATTGAATCTAGTACCGAGAAGGAATGAGTGACATACCTTTATATCGCTTCCTTAGGTATCTGTTGTTCCTACTTCACTCCGGTGCTCTTGTGATATCAATTCCAAGACAACACAAACCAACCAAAGTGAAGATAGCAAAGTATATTCAATGTCAACCTATGCATATGATCAAGGAGTTATGCAATAAAATAAGAGTGATTTTATGGGAAAGGGACATGCCGTTGTATTATATTAAATGAAAGTAGAAGATACAACCAGATTGCCTTGATGTCGCAAGCTTCCTTTCAATGATCCTTGGTTCCAACACATGCACTTGCTCTACACTTGCATGAAGAAGATCCAGTACAACTTGATAGACAAATAGAGTCTTCAAGATTCAATCCAAACAAGGTTTTTCATACAATTCTTTCATCAATTCTCCATTCAATCTTGCTTAACCTCTTCCTTGAGAAACATTTCATTATATAGGAGAAGGAGAGATGGTTAAGGGGATGAGGATGATCCCACTAAATCTGAGAAGTCAGTAGGATGCCAACCATGCGAATGCCAAATAATTTTCTAGAAGATACTCTTCTAGAACCTTTGTAACTTCCTCTTCCTTTCAATCTTCAAAACAAGTTCACACCCTACCTATAGAGAAGACTGCGAACACCTCGCAAGCTAGGCATAGGGTTGCCTATGAGAATCAAGATTACCACACCCTACAACATATTCAACCTGCAAACTCATCTTAAAAATATGTTTTGTGGAAGAAGATAGCAGTCACTTTTCTCAAGAAAAAAGTCCTTATGAAATCCTGAACACATAACTGTAGAGACATCACCAGAGTAACCAAAATAATGTGTAACAGAATGCCCCCCAAAGTATGATGTTGGAACTCGTGACAACCAAAATACTTTGTAAAATGCGTGTGTGTGTCAGAAACAAGGATCACACCTAATTAGAAACCTGCAAACAATCAAGCATCTGCAAAATATAATACCAGTTCTGAGGTAGGCATTCCCATGCTCAGACCACAAATGAATGAAATCATAAATGTAGGCCATGGCCACCAATCATACATTGTGGATCCATGTCGCCAAAATACCACATAGCCACCAAGAATACACTGTGGATCTATGTGTTTAGAAGAAGTCGATTAGGACATAGCCATGTGACATACAAAGTGGATTCATGTGTCAATACAAATAATAAATACTCTAGCGCAACCTGGGCCAAAAGATAAGACCCAGGGTGTTCAATCTCGTTGTCTGAAAAGTACGAATCTAACCATGTGATTACATGTGTCGAAGTCGAACATGGTAGAAACCACTCAATTACCGGTCATTGATGAAAACCATTAACAAGTGCAAGGGAAATCACCATTGATGTCAATGACTCCCAAGGTACCTAAGTACAATCTGAACAAATGTGAATAAATGAGTTGAAGTCGAACATTCAACAGAATATCTCGATCAGGGACCAATGATGTGAATCTACTGTCAAAAGTGAAGAGACCTGCCATTAAGGCATGTAGGTTCTAAGGTACTAAATTATTTCTAAGTCTTATTCTTAGATAATGAGTTGGAGTCGACAGAAAAAGACTCATCACAGGAGGGCTTTGATGTATCCCCCATCAATGACACGAAATAAGTAACATATTTTGAAGGCAAGTCAAAGTACAAATATGATTTGAAACGGACACGGAAGGTGACATGGTAAGAATGGACAACTGCAGATGGCCGACTCAATGGAGGGCTTGTTTGGACTAATCTTGAACATATGAACGACACGACAATGGTCTTGGAAGCATTGACTCAAAGACGACCCAAGATATGACCTTGTAGTAAGTCAGACGAGAGACAAATGGATTTTCCAACCTGGATTCAAATGACGAACAGGGAGTGTCATGTTCAAGAGCGACACTTACTGCCACTAATACAAATACCAAAACATATCCCTTTGCCAAAATTTCCCCCACCATTTCTGGCAAGTACCTCTTTATTTTTACACAAGCTTGAGGAGGATAACATATGCTTGTTGATGAAAGCTCATCCTTCGGACGAGTCCCTCGGAGTATGTTTAACGAACCCTAAGAAGGAGTGGTTCGGTCCCGTAAGGGCCTTTCGATTTTTTTTTAACGAGTCCAAAGATAGAAAACTCAGTCGTTTTTCATGTTTTGAGAGTCTGAAAAACACTTAAAGAGAAACTCTCCCAGTTCCTTTTTCGTAAATTAGTTCGATGAGACCAAAAAAGTGATAAACTATCGCCCATCGAATGTTTTCTTCAAATACTTTTACGAGCGTGAAAAGAACAATATCACTCGGCAATATTTTCATTTTATGTAGTGTGAAAAGAGCTTACAGGATACTCCCTTGTTTTCGTCATTTTTGTGTTACCATTACGAGTACGAAAAGATGACAAACTTATACTCGGTTACGTTCTCATGTATTTTCGAGCCCGAGAATGAACGAAGACTAAGCTCGAGGTTTTCCTTACAAAACCCTAAAAAGGTACTTGTTCATGTGACGAATATAAAAAAAAGAGAAAAAAATGCCCGTATACCGTCGTTTGGACTTCTAGGTCAGCTATCTGCAAAAAACCATACTCACAAAACCATTAGGGTATTAGGTTTTTAGACAAAAGTAATAAAAATAATATAAAAATCAACGAAAAATAGTAAAAAGGTGAATAAATATGGGTAAAAAGGGCTTTTTACCATTTCATTGTTACTTTGCCAAAAACTTGTCCAACAGGCCTCCTTTTTTTCTCAAATTTCATCGGTCGATCACAGGAGATACAAGTGATCACTTAGCAAACGGTTCCAGCCAACGAGGTAATCTCTTGATTTTTCAACTTTTCCATGGTTTACTTTTGATTTTTATTGGAAATTTTAGAGTTTTGAGTCCATTTTAGGGTTGGTAGGTGCTCTCAAGCATTCTCACAGGTGGGCTTTAGTACACCTGTGAGAATCTCACACTGTGCAAAAGCTTCACCTGCGAGGGCCAAAAAATAGATTTTTGTGTGTGGTTTTGCTCAATAAAAATGTGTTCAAGAGGTTAAAATGAGTTGTTGACTTCCTTCTCCTGACTCCATTGCAGGTATTGATCATCACGATGCTGGAATGGAGGGAAAGGGAACACGAGGAGGATGATGCCATTGCCAAAAATGATCCGCGTACAGTTTCCACTCTCTGGGAATGTGGGGTCTTAAAAAATTTTAGGATCCCAGGCATGAGAACCCAACTCAGTTTGTTAGAGTACCAGGTCCACATGTGGGATGTGGACCAACAGGTATTTCATGTAGAGGTCCACACGCTTTCGCTAGATTCGAGGATATCTATTTTCTGATGGGGTTGTCGCGACGTGGATCCCATGCGACTTTGACCAGAGGTAGGGGTAGTGGACTTCCTATGAGAGAGTATGTTCGCCGACAATGTGTTCCTAAGGAAGAGAGAAGCAAGGGTAAGGTTTCCATTTGGGGGGTCCAATATTTGACCCTATGGACTATCTTGTTTACCATTGCATGCATGGCTAAGAGCGCAGCTCTACACATGGCTCTCCAGAGCTATTTCCAATACGCAATAGAGTGCACAGAGCCTCAGGTTTTTAACTGGTCGGATGTGGTTCTCTGCAGCATGAAAAGGAAATGGACCAAGTGTAGAAGGGGAGACCTAAAGCAGTTCGGGTAGAGGTCAATTTTGGTGTCTTTCTTCCTTGAGAGGGTCCCATTGTTGTGTATACAGGTAGATTGGGTTTTACCGACTCCACAGGATCCGAGGATGCTGAGGTGGTGTAACCTCATGGCTTGGCACATAGCAGGGCCTATAATCAAATATAATGATTCATTTTTTTACTGGTTGAGGCCCCAGATGTTGATGATCAATGACTATGCATATGCCGATTTGGATTTCCGAGGAGATCTGGATTTGGTCCTGCTGAGGATTCTCAGTGGGGTGACTTAGGTGAGAAGTACACATTTTGTTCTTTTTAAATGCTTTTGCAAATTTTATTATATAATATGTTTTTATATTTTCGATCCTAATCAAAAATTTCTTTTGACAACACAGATGTGGGGCCGTATCGACCACTAGGGACATCTCCTATTCATAGGCAAGGAGAAGTGGCTCCAGTGGCAATATGGGATGCTAAGGACTACGAGGCGATTTAATAGAACTTAGAGGGACTGACTGCAGATGTCCCGGACATCACTATTGGAGAGATCCTTAGACGTTATCAGCGCCATACTGTGGGTGTGTCCGAGTCTCTCAGTCGACTACTCCATAGGGTAGCCTGAGAAGTTGTGTGCTATCGTGAGTGTCATTCGTGATACTATTTTGTAGAAGCTATGGGCTTCATATTTTGAGATTTTGATCTTTGGACAGAAACTTTTTGTAAAACCTTTTGATCATTATATACATATATACGGATTCTACCGGCTTAGTTTGTGTTGTATAATACATGTGATGTGTGATTGGTTCATAAATGTCCCAAATGTATGTCTAACACATAATTAGCTAAAGCATCAGTCAATGTATTTAGACATCTAGGAATGTGTTGATATTCAATATAATCAAAATAACGTTCCAAGAGGTGAATTCGTAAATATACCCGTAATAAAGTAGGACTTCAGATAGCATAGACATTACTTAACTGTAGTACTACTAGCTGCGAATCGAGTCGTATAACCAGGTGGCGGATACAAAGCAAAATAGCATCAATCAACAATTCGATGACGACGCTATATTCTGTGATATTATTGGTCGCACGACCGAGGAAAAAACGTCGTAGACTGATGAGTTCGTTTGTAGGTGCGTAAATTGCCCATGCAATAGAAGATAAGTTCTGAGTACTACGACGAGCGCCATCGGCGAAGCCAATGTGGGGTAGTGAAGACTCCGACATCTGGAAACCAAGTTTAATGCAAGGTAAGCGGTCGAGGGCAGAAACCAAATAACAAAAAAGCACACTAAAGTAACACACAAAAAGTATGATACAATAAAATACAAGCACTCATGAACAGATGATCTAAGCATAGTACTTCTTTAAGTAAAGCCAATTTCTAGGTTCACTCAAAGGGATACCATCATAGTCCACTAACTCGTAGGCTCCTTTTTCCAACACCCGTTTGACGATATAAGGACCTCGCCACATAGCCTCAAATTTTCCGGCTCCTAAAAATTCTTGATCTTGTTCATAAAGGAGAACTACATCTCCTTAAGAGAACACACATGGTTTGACATGTTTATCATATTGAGATTTGACATGTTTCTTATAGGTTTCTATAATTAGGGTGGCATCACGACAGGTTTTGTTTAGTTGCATAATATACAACAGACGTTCTTCTTCAGCGGAAGTATTTGGAAGAAGTTCAACAGCGAGCTTTAGATATGGTATCTCACATTCAATCGGCAAGATGGCTTCTATACCATAAACTAACTAGAAAGGTGAAAACACGGTAGCAGGCTTGACAGATGTACGGTAAGCCCACAATTCTGAAAACAACATCATGTGCCAACTAGTTTTGTGGATCCCTATCATTCGTTGAAGCATGGTAATTAGGACTTTGTTTATTGCTTCAACCTGACCATTGGCCTGTGGGTAATAGAGTGTTGAGTTTTCATGAAAAAGACCCAACTTTTCGGTGATTTCAGACATCATAAAGTTTCTAAAGTGGATACCATGATCAATAACGATAGCTTGAGGAACACCAAACCGAGCAATGATGTGATTGAATATGAATAGTGCTGCAGTATTTCCAGTATTGTCAAATGTTGGCATCGCCTCGGCCCATTTCATAAAATAATCTACGACTACAATAATGTATCTATGGCCCCCGGCCGAGTGAGGGTGACATGTCATGAAATCGATACCCCATTTCGCAAAAGGTCCAACGGAGACTACAGGGCATAGAGGAGCAGGGCGTGATCGTATTTTATTGTTGTAGGTTTGGAAAGCATGGCATTTTTGGACAGCAATAATACAATCATTGAATAAAGAAGGCCAAAAATACCCATCTCATAAGATCTTCTGGGCAGTAGCATACCCAGACATGTGACCACCACATGGTCTAGAATGGAAGTCATTCAAGGATTTCTCGGCTTCGTCAAATGTGAGGCAGCGTCGAAAAACGGAGTCAATCCCATGACGATAAAGAGTATCATCGAGGATAATATACTGATGGGCTTGGTAGCATATGCAGAAATGGTCAGTGCTAGAAAAATCGGGCCATAAAGTCTGGGTCTGGAGATATATGATGATATCCCCATACCATAGGTCATCGAAACTGATCAAGAAAAGGGATTCATCGGGTAATGAATCCTCTGCTACATTTTTTGTCTCAAAAAAGGGAAGGTCGCATATCAATTCAACAAACACCAAAGATTTCTTGGACTTAGCGCATTCGAATTATATGTCAAACTCCTGGAGTATTACGATCCATTTGGAGTATTTTTCCCCTAGTAATTGGCGTGTAAGAATGTGTTGCATAGGGTTGCAGTTGGAAATCACAGTAGTCTTGCGTAAAAGGATATAATGTCGTAAATGTTGAACAGCTTGGATGGTGGCCAAGGCCAGTTTTTCAATATGTAAATACTTGGTTTCAGTAGTCGTGAGACTCTGACTCAAATAATAAATGACATGAGAATCATGAGAATCATCCTCCTGGACTAGAACCATAGCAATGGTAGAGTCTGAGGCTGTGAGATACAGGAAATAATATCAACTGTAATCGGGTGGGAAAAGTAGGGGGTATGGATTAAGGTCAGTTTTAAAGCGTCGAAAGCTTTGTTGGTAGTGGTATCCCATACAAATTCAGAACCTTTCTTGAGAAGTCGAGTAAAACCAAGAGTTAACTCAGCATATTTTGGGATGAAAAGACGTAGAAAGTTTACCTTCCCTTGCAAACTTTGTAGTTGGCGAAGTGAGGAAGGAGGAGAGAGATTGAGAATCCCCTTGACCTTCAAAGGATCTACACTGATCCCTTGACATGAAACAATAAAGCCTAGAAGTCGGTCAGATTCTACACAAAAAACACATTTGTGGGGATTCAAGCCTATATGGTAAAACCGATAGCGAAAGAAAATGGCACGGAGGTGTGTTGGATGATATACATGGCACACAGAATGAGTTGGTAATTCATCGAGATATGGCTGCACAATGTGTTTTATATCATGAAAGGCATAAGACATAGCATGTTGAAAATTTGCGCCGGCATTCTTTAAACCGAAGGGAAGTTTCCGGTAGGAAAAAGTGCCCCAAGAAAAAATAAAAGCGGTCTTGTGTTGGTCTGCGAGTACGATATTGATTTAATTATATCAGGAGAAACCATCCATCAGAGAGAATGTTTCACTTCCGGCACAATCGTCGACGATCTGGTCAACGAAGGGGGTAGGAAAGTTGTATTTAGGAAAAGCTTTTTTAATGTCTCTATAATCAACGCACACGCAGATCGTACCTTGTTTCTTGTTAATCGGAACAAGATTGGAAACCCAATCAGTTAGAGCCACAGGGTAAATAAATCCAGCTTTGAGAAGTTTCTCAACTTCAAGCTTGATAGCGGCTTCTTTACATGGGTGGACCGGACGAAGTCGTTGCCGGATGGGTTTAGCGCCCGAGTATGTATTAATCTCGTTTACAACAATGTCGGGGTCAATACCCGACATTTCTTCATAGCTCCATGCGAAGACGTCACAAAATTCTTGGAAAAAAGACTTGTAGGTGACAACTTCGTCATGGGAACATGAAGCTCTGATATCCACATTTTCGAAAAATCTAGGCTTTATGGATATGTCAAGGGGGATGGTGGGTGAGATATTACTTAAGTTCCGTTCGTAGAAGATATCATGTGTAGACTCGGGAATGGTAGAAATGACAACAACATTCGACAGGGTCGAGATCCGTTGGTATCTCTCAATGGTGTGTTGTTCTAGGAAGAGGATGGAACGATGATGCCCATCGTCCCAAGGGGTATCTTCCATGGACATAACAGACATAATCATATCATCTGTAGGAAAATGACGTGGAATGGATCCAAAGATAAATCACCAAGAGAGGGGGTAGAAGGGGTTGTCGATTGAATGGATTGATAAGCGGATTCGATCAGACTTAAAGGCATTTGGTCACCATAACGAAGATGATCACCGGGGTTGGGTACTATCCACAGGTCGTAAGATGCAGGGGTTTCTCAAACAGAGCTGGAAATCATATTGATCGAGGTGATGAACGGATGTGGAACATCAAGTGATGGAATGGGAAAAGTACCCATCAAAGAGGAATCTTTAAGAAGATTGACACCGACATTCTCATATCCAAGGGGTGTTTTTGCAATGGAAGGTACATTGTCGATATGTGCATCGGAGTGAAAGAAGGATAATTGGTCCACTGTAATTACTTTTCCTTGATGTGGGAAACGTACGACACGGAAAAGAGTGGACACAACTGCACACATGGAATCGATCCAGCTACAGCCAAGTAGAAGGTTGTAATCGAGAGGAGCGTTAAAGACCTCCACTTCAACATTGACCGTTTTGCCTTCTAACATAATAAGCAATGAAGGGAGGACACCATAAGGCTTAAAACTGGATCCATTGAAGGTTTTTAGCATGTTGTGGGATTCAGTTAAAGGAGGAGAGACGATGGCTTTACAGCAGGTAATAGACATGACACATGTTGAGGCACCCTCATCAATAACTGTTCTACAAATGTTCTTGTCAGAAACAATAACTTGTATTTGGAATGCGAGTTGAGGGGGTAACCTTGGAATGTGATCTTCCAAGTCAAAAATTATTAAATTTGTATTGGTAGGGTCGATTCCACCAATAGATTTCAACGTGCCTTCAGTTGTATAGGACAACTCTAAAGGACTTCGAGGGCTGACATTGTAGATGGTGGTTGGGCCAGATCTTTGACAATACTATAGTTTTGGGCAACACGTGCATGAGGATTGAAAGAAGATTTTCAAATAACACCCTTTGGGGGAGGGTGAATAACTGTATCTAGGCTCGATCGTTCGAGATGAAGAGGACCGTTGGTAGGTGGAGTTGTGGGAGATGGTTGGACCAACGAAGGAGGTATTTCATCAACCTTCTCTTTGGTGGAAGAATAATCTTTGGATCGAGTGGTAAGTGTGATGTCATTATTCTTTGAATCACCTGTACACATTAATACATAGGATGCAGTGGAGGGGGAAGGTTGGTCATGAATGACCAATTGGTCATGTTGTTGAGAAGGGAAGGGTTGTGACAACACAGCCGGAGTAGGCAGTCTTGGGGTCCCTTGAAGGAACTTAGTAACCTCATCTCGTCTTGGGCAATCCTTAGTGTAGTGATCATCACCACAGATAAGACAAGGGTATCGGGGTTTGCGCTTATCCTTATCGTCAACAGGTTGTGTTTTGGTCTTCTCAGATTGCGGATTATTTTTATCCTCCTTTTTCTTACCCTTCCCTTTTTTGGATTTATTTTTTCCGGCAGGGCTAGATTGAACAGAGTTCACCTCACAAGTCTTGCCGGTTGGAGGGGTAGGAGACGGAGCATTTTGAAAATTAGAAGCAACGGATTTGGGGTTATTGCTAGAGGCTTGGAAGGAATGGGGTTGGGCATGGAAAGTGCCAATCACACCATCAGCTGCATGAGAAGCAGCAGGAGTAGTTGAAGTAGCAGAAGTAGAAGGATGAGGTGCATCAGGGAGTAAGTCATAAAGAGTACTCGTTTGTGAGTAAACGAGGTCGAGGTATTGAGCATGACTGATCATCTGTTCTTCTTTGACAACTCCACCCATGGCGATGTCACGAGCAATGTCATTCACGAATGATTTCGTGAACCACTCTGCTAGCAACTGATCGGGGAGTTCAAGTTTGATGAGACATTGTCTCCGTCGCCACTCATGAATGTGATCAGAGATATGAGTGGCTTTGGTTTGTTTGAAAGAACTCAAAATTTTGGTTCCAGTTTCGTAACAGATTGGTAACTGGTAGTGGGTGAGGAAATCCATAGCGAGGGTGTTGAAGTCGGTGAAGAAGCCTCGTGGTAATTCTATATACCACTTCACAGCGAAACCTATGAGAGTTTGTTGAAAATTGTGTAAACGAATAGAGTCGTCCATCAAAGAGTTGGATGAACACCAAAGGTGAAAATTCATTACATGATTGTTCGGGTCCTCTCCTAGTTTACCATCGAATTTAGGGATGTCGGATGGTAGTTTGGCCGGTATCACGGGCCATTGAGGAGAGTGACAGATCGGATCATTTAAAATTCTTGATAGATTAGGGAGGTCCAGGGTGGATAAGAAGGGTAATTGTCTATTCACGTGTGGGTATTGGTGACTTTGGGGAGGGAGTCTCATCAGTAGACTAGTAGGACCGTAAGCAGTTGGCATATAATGCGAAGATCCGGACAGATTCGGTTGTTGGTGTGGAGGCATATAATTTATAGGGTTGTATTGGTGAGGGATGTTCCCTTGAACAGGGGCATGGGTTTGAGCATTCGAGCCCCAAATAGGATTGGACTGACCTAGATATGGTTGGCCTATACTAGGGGGTATGAAAGAGCTAACTTGAGGCAATTTTCCCCCAGTCGAATGAGGGTTGTTTTGGATAAGATGGTTCCAATACTGGGCCAACTATGGAGGTATGTTTTGTCCATAGGGTGGGGTAGGTTGGGGTTTCCCTCCAATCAGGGGTTGCATCCCAATTGGTATTTGTCCTGCAAAAGGGAATTGGGTTTGGCCTCCTTGGTGAAATTGTCCACCAACAGGAATCTGGTAATGAGGTGTGAAAGAATTAGTCCTGAAGTGGGATAGAGCAAATGAATGTAAGGGGAAACATTCAAAATTCCATAGTATATGGCTCAGACCTTTTAGGTATCCGATAAACTTGGGGTAGGCATGTATCGGTTGCAAAATCTAAGGGGGGAACCCTATTACAGGATAAATCGGTATATGCGGACACTAACAGATCTTCCTAGATCCACCTGGATCTAGAACAAAACAAGATAGGACATGACTCTTTCTCTAAGTTGTAGTCATTGAATCTACCATCGAGAAGGAATGAGTGACATACATGTATATCACTTCCTTAGGTCTTTGTTGTTCCTACTTCAGTCCGGTGCTCTTGTGAGATCAGGTCCAAGACAACACAAACCAACCAAAGTGAAGATAGCAAAGTATATTCAATGTCAACCTATGCATATGATCAAGGAGTTATGTAATAAAATAAGAGTGATTTTATGGGAAAGGGACATGCTATTGTATTATATTAAATGAAAGTAGAAGATACAACTAGATCACCTTGATGTCGCAAGCTTCCTTTCAGTGATCCTTGGTTCCAACACACACACTTGATCTACACTTGCATGAAGAAGATCTAGTACAACTTGATAGACAAATAGAGTTTTCAAGCTTCAATCCAAGCAGGGTTCTTCATACAATTATTTCATCAATTCTCCATTTAATATTTCTTAACCTCTTCCTTGAGAAACCTTTCATTATATAGGAGAAGGAGAGATGGTTTAGGGGATGAGGATGATCCCACTAAATCTGAGAAGTCAATAGGATGCTAACCATGTGAATGCCAACTCATTTTTTAGAAGATACTCTTCTAGAACCTTCGTAACTTCCTCTTCCTTTCAAGCTTCAAAATAGGTTCTCACCCTACCTATAGAGAAGACTGCGAACACCGCATAGGCTAGGTATAGCGTTGCCTGCGAGAATCAATATTCTCGCACCCTACAACATAGTCAGCCTGTGAAATCATCTTAAAAATAGGTTTTGTGGAAGAAGACAACAGTCACTTTTCTCAGGCAAAAAGTCCTTATGAGAGCCTGAACACATAACTGTAGAGACATCACCAGAGTGACCAAAATAATGTGTAACAAACCCGACACCCTCCTAATGAATGGCCAAGCCCTTAAAACAAAAATGTCTTTGTATGTGTATTTTCATGTTATTTTCTGATAAATGCATAGGTGTAAAGTAGACTGATTGCAGAATCCTTTTATTCCTGTTTTTTATTTTTGATGTTTTCTTGTAAAAGGGTTTTGTTCCAAAAGGAATTGGTTGACACAAATAAATATGTTGTAGCAAATTTTTCTCCTGACTCATGCTTACATGAAACACAAGAAACGTTGGTAAATTGTAATTTTTTCTTCAAAGAGTTTTATACCTAGTCTTTGCAAACAAACGACCTTAGTGAGTGATGAAGTGTCCACCTGGTGGTATGGTAAAACCTAAAGGGAAAGATGGAAAGTTGGAAAGGACCACATGTACCTCGAGACAGAGCTAGGAAGAATTTCACCTTAACCATTTCATCTTGCAGATAACAGCCATCTTCCTCTCCCACTCGCTCAGGGAATATCTGCCATAAATAAATCAATTACATTAAATGAGTGTAAAGTAGGAAAGGGTATGTAGATAACTCCATCGAGGCTATGGACGCTCGTTGGTAGCGGAGCAAGGTCTATGACATCGAGGTGACTCCGTCGGGGCTATGGATGCTCGCTAACAGCGAAGAAACACCATATAAAGTGAATAATGACAACTAAAATGGCCTAGTGTCAGTCAATGCACACCCGACTCTTGTCAAAAGGGGGCATGGGTCACGGTCAAGAGTAATGAAGGTGGAATAAAGGTTAAAACTCCATAGGCCGACCCAGATTCACAAGCCGAGGAAATTGTAAACGCAAGGATAGGAAAGACTCTGATAAAAGCAAAGCCAGTTAGTTTCTCAACCATCTTCTGCATCAGCTAAGCCCGAGGGAAGGAACAAAGATTCTAATTTCACCCAGAGAATCACCATTTGTTGAGCACTCAACACACCCTAAAATCTTTTTGAAATTCTATCACTTTTGGGTACCACTTGTTTTATTTTTTCTTTCTTGTCTGAATTGAGTTCAATATGGAGGGGTGGTTATTTTTGTTTTCATGACTCTTATCGATCAACTCGGATTTTTTTTAACTTGTTAAATGAAACCTTGTGTCTAAAAGAACTTGGCATTCTTACTAAGAATCTGCAACTAACATTGTGAAAAATGCGCTTATGTTCGGCGTCGGAAAAATCCAAGAAGATAAAATGGCCACATAGTAATAATAATCATCGATCATCAATGCTACATCGACGTTGGTAAAAGGCAAAGTAATTTTTCGTAAGTAATTCACCACACAGATTTAGAAGATAGTCGATTCCCATCAGTGTTGACGGAATACGAGAGTATTAAACGTTGACATGAGCCATGAAAAACCCTCGATAGACGATTACAGATGCGTTGGTTTAGGTTCATAGAAATATCGAAGAGTTAAATCACTAAAATTTCCACTTTGACGTATCTCCGATCGCCGATCCCCGATGCACTTTTGGGATCGGAAATTTTTTGAGAGAGTTAATATGGGAGCATTTGGGTAAGCTTATCGTCGATTTACGACCCTTGATACTTTTCGGCATTGGCAAGGTAGGTTCTATTGTTGGAATGATTAGCTAAGGTAAATTCCCTGATTCTGAATAACATGATTAAACAAAGACGTCGGTCTCAAGTGCCACATGTCTTTGTCGCATAGGGTTTTCGTATGGTCCTCAAGTCGTCTTAAGGTTATGTGTGTCCTAGTAAAACCTCTGAGTCAGCTTTTCCACATCATCTCCTGCCAGGTGATATCAACGAACGATGTTTAAAGAGAATCCTCGATCCATCGACTAGATTAGCGAAACGATGGGATGTTTTCAGCACAAGATACGAACAGATTATGTCATTTAATTGACTAGATAATGTTTCTCCCCATAGACATTGTTACCCCTGCATCAATTGAACAACATAAATTTAAAATATCTGATAGGCCATGTTATAGCCCGTTCCTGCACCGTCAACCTACGATCGAATTTAATTTTAAACGTAATGAAGATCTGGAGGAATATTTTATAGAACCGCACTCATATCCCAAATTGAATGGTTGATGCAACAAGGTAAGTTCATCTCTGTTTAAATCACAAAAACGACTTCAAACACTTCTATTCTGTGCACAAGTTTTCATTTCCAGAGCATTCAAAGAAGCAAAGAAAGCATCTCAAGACTACATTGTTTCTTAGACCATCAAAACCAGGTTAAAAAAGAAACAGAGGTATGTGTTAAATTTTATCAATTTGACGGTTGTAATTGGTTAACATATGCATTTGATCTTTTACATAGTGTCTAACTATGTTCTAGTTGCAGAGAAAATTCCTCCAAGGAATCCAACCACTAGACACTTGCTAAGGGCACCTAAGCTAAAGGAGGCAGAAATTGGTGAGGGTTCTTCTCCTGGTATTGCGAGGCAGTTGGAATATGCTCCCAGGGTGGATCCGGTCATTAAAACCTCTACGAAGAAAGCATTCATTCAACCTCTGGTCTTCAACAATACAAAATCAACCACTGGATCCAAAATAATGCTCCCACAGTGGGGAGATCTGTTCAACAAAATCAACCAGGAGGATTACCCAGAGTATATCCCACACAACGACCCAGATGTAAGGGTGCTCGACAATCAAGTTTTCCCGAACACTCGACGGTCTTGCTTGTGCATGGTAGCCTGTCGAACTCCAGATTTCCCATGCATTAAGGTTTTGAGTTGGCTAATTGATCATACAGATGCTCAGAAGTGCCTCATCAAAGATGAGGATGGTGGGTGTGTCGTATTTTTTTTCCCGACATAAGTTCAAAAGTACTACAAGCTCAAGGACCTAGAGGAGTGAATGAAAACAGACTTCATGGTGAAGTTTTACAAATTCCATGACACCAGTCAGTTGATGGCCTCATAGTGGAAGGAGGACAAGAAACTCACAAACTGGAGCAATGGTTGGTATGGGGTAGTTAACTTGAGAGAGCCATACATCTACTTGATGACTCTCATCTACCAACTGTATGGAGAAAAGGATTGCTCCAAGTTCTCAGAAGCATGGATTCCCTTGGCATACACTGTGGCGACCTCTGGAAGCTGCTTCAATTGGGGTACAATAATATCCAAGCAATTGAGAATCTGTGTAGAGCAGGATCAGACGTCGAAAGAAGGAGAAGCACTCGCTTGGATGCAGTGAAGGCTTAGAAAATGGACAAATATTGAATTACAGGTGACAAATAGGTGAAGATGAAGGATAATTCAAATAGAAAGAGGACTAAATGGTCATTAAAGACATATCAATTCCAAGACTCAACAAGTGATTTGATATACTAATAGAAGGTTGCAGGAAAGACTTGGAACACATAATACATCATTGAAATGACCATTATCTACCTGAACTATTCTAGACCCTACAACACTAAGAGATCTATTATCACCACAAAATATTTTCTTGGTGTTGCATTCATTAAGATCAATAAATATGTATTTATCCTTATCCATATAATAATATGCTCCATAATCAATAAGCCACTCATCGGAAGAAGAAGTAGAATTTGCATTGAAGGAGAAATCAGAAGAAGAAAGTGCATGTCCATGAGAAGAAGAGTTAGAAGAATAAGAATAAATATTGATGTTGTGTGTATTGATTGTTGCTTCCAAATCTTCCATCTTCTTAAAATATTTGTACTCCACATGACAATATTTCATAAAAAAGTTGCAATGTTTATCAGTCCTCATATTTTTGGATTTTTCTTCTTTGTCACCATTAAGAGTAGAAACTGGTGGAGTGGTTTGGGACCCTTGGTTTTCTTGTTGTTGTGGCAAGGATGTTGCTTCCTGGGATTCTTAGATCTATATTTTTGTTGAACCACTAAGGCTTTGTTGGATGTATGAGCAGTTTTGATCAATCCAAGTTGCACAAGCTTATCTTGCTCTCGAATTAGAGCATCAAAAAAGGACTCAAGAAAGGGTTCTTTATAAGCATTCCCTAGATATTCTCTAGTGGCATAAAAGGTAGATACAAAAATAGAATATGCACTACCTATCTTAGCAAGAATAACATATATCCATCGATCTTCCTTCAAATCTAACTGTTCGCATTCTATACACAAAATTTTAAGTGTTTTGAACTTAGACAAGTAATCTTCAATGCAAGGAAAATCAATTGCACTAAAATTCATTAACTGAAATTTTTCCAACCGATGGGCTTGACTAATATTATGTTTACCAAGTACAACTACAAGATTTTCCCAAGCTTTATTGGGAGAATCAATTCCTTGAAGGTGAAACCTTAAATTAGGAGAGATGGACATTCTGATTAGTCCATGTGATTCATCATTCCTACTAACCCATTTGGCATACTTGTCATCATCAGTGGGTTCTCGTTCTTTTCCCAAGGTAATCCATTATAACCCTTTTCTTATTCATATATCCTCCATATTTGATTTCCATGAGAAGCAGTTGGTAGTGGTAAGCAAAAAATCAATGGGAGAATCCATATTAAATATGTAGTGAATATAAAATTTGAAATTGATGGTCTGGATGGAATGCTCTCAGAAAAATAGGTTGTTTGAAATAAAACAACACTGAAAACATACTTAAGATGTGAAAGTTGTGCTCTTTTGAAAAGAAAAAAAAAACATAAACGGTAACCAAAGAGCCACGTGGCAAGTAGAAGTTGGTCCTCGTGGTGATACTCCTCCTCCTAATAACCTCAATTATACAAATAAGTTTCTTATGAAGTGAACCACCTTTTTAGAATAAGGGGAATCACTTTTACAATGAAGTTATTTTATAAATAAAAATTGCATGCAAAATAAATAACTTAAAATAAAATATTAAAGCTACTTTTATTGAGTCACTTTTATAATTTAGGTGAAATACACTTTACAATGGATGCATGAACTTTTTCAAAAAAACAAAAACAAAAAAAGGACTTGAACTCATGACCTCTTAATTAGTAAAGAAAATTTTAACCCAGTGAGCTAGTGAAAAACATATTATATTGTTTAGAAGGAGGATTGGTGTTGTTGTTGGTGACCTTGGAAAGTGTGCTCATAAAAACCTCTTTTCACACAAGAATTTTTTTTCTTCTCGATGACAACAAGTGTCACACAGCTGACCCCCAAGTAATTTTTTAAGGGATGGGGTATAATTTTTTTTCTTTTCTCAATTATCTCAAATATTCTCTATCACAACTCCATCATCTTCTGCTCATCAAGAGCTTTCCAACGATGATATGTTCACTTATAACTAAGCTC